>JAVQKC010077194.1:0-13645 GCA_036025475.1 Philypnodon macrostomus | reverse complement strand
AAACCAGTTTTAAACCAGGTCTAAACCAGTTTTAAACCAGGTCTAAACCAGTTCTAAACCAGGTCTAAACCAGTTTTAAACCAGGTCTAAACCAGTTCTAAACCAGGTCTAAACCAGTTTTAAACCAGGTCTAAACCAGTTCTAAACCAGTTCTAAACCAGTTCTAAACCAGGTCTAAACCAGTTCTAAACCAGGTCTAAACCAGTTCTAAACCAGGTCTAAACCAGTTTTAAACCAGTTCTAAACCAGGTCTAAACCAGTTCTAAACCAGTTCTAAACCAGGTCCAAACCAGTTCTAAACCAGGTCTAAACCAGTTTTAAACCAGTTCTAAACCAGGACTAAACCAGGTCTAAACCAGGTCTAAACCAGGTCTAAACCAGGTACACTGTATTATCCTTGTATATACATGTTCCCATTCTGCATACATTTCCATGTTTATGTTTGAAATATTCTGAAGTGAATTACAACCTTTTTGTGCAAATCGTCCACATTAAAAAATAATCATTAAAAAGTCTCTTATTGAACAATCTGAGGCATCTCGCTCCAGGCCTTTGCTTTCTTCTTGGCCAGAGCCATCCAGGGGGGTTCATCCTGGGGGGTGGTATGCGATGGGGGTGAATTAGTGGGCGTAGGAGGTGGAGATTTTACTGGGACAGAAGTGGGACAGATGTGGGACGGTTTAACAGGTGTGACGGGGTTGGGTTTCTGTGGGGTAGAAGGAGGGCTTGTGTGGGGTAGTTTTATAGGGTGAGGTGGGGCAGTGGTGCTTGCAGTGGTCATGGCAGGTGGGGGAGATAGTGGTTTTACTGGGACAGAAGTGGGACAGATGTGGGACACTTTGACAGGTGGGACAGGGGCTGGAGGGGACAGAGGACGATGGGACACCTGTTCAAGAGGAGGTCTGTGAAGATCTGATAAAGACAGAAGAAATGGGGACAAAAGTAAAAAACTGTTCAATGAAAAATAGTCCCATAAATGAATGTATGTGAGAGTGGAGTCTGCATGTCCTCCCGTGTTACTGTAGGTTCTCTCTTCGTCCTACTACTGTCCAAAAAGTGTAGGTGAACGGGAATGGTTGTCTGTAAGTGTGTGTCTCAAAGTGTCAGCCCTAACCCGCCTCAGGCCCATAGTAGCTGGGTGTAGGTTACATAATGACTGATATAATAATATTTTATGTGTGTTAATCTGACTTTGAGACATGTCTGTGAGTGGCTCAGACGCTGACATACATTCAGAGGATTGTAGGTCAGTGTTGTAACAGGTACCACCACTGTCCACCAGAGGGCAGCGTTACCTCAGATTTACCACTCCACTTAGATAAGATTTGTCACACAATGTGGAAGATGCTTGTGTTACTTATAAATAGTCACATCTGTTGTTGCTTAAGCACTCAAAATTATAAGTTAGTTCAAAGTGAAAATAAATAGGCCCACGATGTCGTCCCCGACAACGAGGTGTTTCTCGGCAAAACAGCCCCATACGTCTGCCACAACTGCTATGGGCACCTTAATCAGGCTGTGTGATTTCTGAGGGTTTTTATATTGTTGATGAGCAATTAAGAGGCCCCGCCCCCAATATACCTGACTTCCCAAATTCAATCCAATATGGCCGACTTCCTGTTTGTTGTAGGGTGGGGTCATAATAATATTTTATGTTGGGTACACTGTGGAGAATCACTGTACCAAGTTTCATTGTTCTCTGACAAAGTAGGTGTGTCCCATAGGGGTCATAAACATGGGTGCGCTATAGAGGCATTCTTAATTTGACCTCTGTCATTTGCATATGTATAATAAATATAAACTAGCCCGGATCACTGTGCCAAAATTTTGTTTATGTTCAGCAGGATTAATGGCTCAATTAAAGGGCAAAAACTTCTCTAATCACTAATGTATTACCCTACCCCTACCCACATCTAAAGATTCATCCTAGATTTTGACAAAACCAGAACTAAGCCCAGAGTAGAACATAAAGCAGTAGGAATGAAGTCACAATTTGAAGCTTTGAAAAAGCCTGACGCCCCGCGGCGCCGCACTCCTGGTGTGTGTTGGGCTTAACACTTGAATAATCAAGTCTAAGCAATGCTAAAAGAAGTGCTGCATGGAATATAGCCAGCCTGGTAACATTACCCAAATATATTTAAATATTTCAGATTTAAAAAGACACATTCCTTATCAATTCAGCCATAAATTTGTGATGTATCTTTTTAGTGTCTGTAAACAACACACAATTAGCGACTGTGCAGTCTACAATTAGCATATAGAACATAATTGCTGAAAACCACATGGGGCACACTTTAATTAATTAGCCTTAATGTTGTGTAATTTAATGCTAGACATGCACCTTGAGCAAAAACTATGTTTTTTGTCATGTTTTGTACTTTTTCAGAAAATCCTAATTTGAGGAAGCACAAAAGCAGTATATAGCTTCTGGATCTTCATTGAATATAGGTTTAATGTTCAACATTGTGAGTACTGAAGACCCAATTGGTATAGCTTCTTTCCATTAAATGCACCACATACGGTATAAACATTATTGCTAACACTGCACTGGCTTTGTCCCCATCTCACAAAGGTAAAAATATAGTTAGATTTTCAAGTTCTAGGCAGTGAAATCTCAGTGTGGGAACAAATCCAGTGAACTGTTGATCTCCTTACTGACCCCTTGTGGCTGGAGTAAGTATTTTATATCCCTAAAACACTGCTTTTTTTCTTTTGTACATGACTGTGTTAAAGTAGATGGACAGCCATGGTGCTATTCATATAATTCGTAAAATGAATTCAACATAATATAGATAATAATATATAGAGTTAATATGAAACCATCCAGTATTCAGCCAGTATAATACAGCCTCATATAGCCTGACTGTCTCGGTCAAGGAGAAATTACAAGGAGTTCTGACCCTGAACATGCCAGAATCTAACTCACCAAATGCACGAGCAAAAGGTCAGTGGAAAGTTCCAGAAGTTCACAATACTCTACTGTGCAGCAACTGATTTAAGATTTCATACTGGACCTCCTTGTTATTCCTGGAGTGATTTGTCCATCTGCTGAAAGCCAGGGGGCACCAATCATTTCTACTGCACTTTTCAGCCTAGTCCTCTTACAATGACATGACCAGTACAATCAGCATTAGAAGAGTCCGGTCTGGCCATTTCATACCTATGTGTAATGATTCAATGGCTGCATTGACAGATGAGCAGCAGATGACACTGAATGCATTGATGGAGCATGTGAAAAGCCCCGTGACCAGTAATAGCTGATTCTGAAATACAAGAATAAAGACTGGATTACAAATTATGCTTTTGGCGCCTTTATCTTAATGGAGTTTAGATTTTGACACTGACATTCTGACATTGCAGTTTGTTGTTTGGCTTCATCATTTGAGTCATTACTATGGCTAAACCAAGCTAGTGCTTCATCCAATCATCTTCAAAACTCCAGGTTGCTACTGTCATATGCTCAAAAACAAAACACATTAATTTAAATGCAAATAGACTGAAAAGTATCTGTTTACCCTGCTTAGGTGCTCTGTCATATCATTGTAACGAGTGTGTGAAATTACTCGTACAACCTTGACAACACAGACCTCCAGGTGCTTAGCTAATCATGTGAGGGGCGCAAACACCATCAAATCCAGGCTGACACTTTAACTTCATAATCACACCAAGTATTTGGCGCACAGTGTAATGAGCTGGGAGCCGCAGAATGACCACGCTGTCGGTTTCTCTTAAATGAAAACACTTCAGGGCATCGTCTCCACTGTCATTAATACTGATGCGCCGGGGGAACAGATGCGACCCAATCAAAGATGAACCGCAAAATAAAGAATAAATCAATCACTCAACTGAAATTAATCTTGTGGCTTTCGGCACAACAAAGATTCGAAAAGGACTTCTTTAGCTGCTGCTGAAGTCAATAATATAAACAGTTGAAAGAAGAATGGCAGTGGTAACAATGCAGCGATGGAGAAAATTACTGTGTGCAATTTGAAATGAAAAATGAAAAACAAAAACCTATTAAAACACACTTTATAATGGCGCTAAACTTTCACATTCACAATGCAGCTGTCATCATTCATAACTGGCAAAAGCAGACCACCAAAAGCACTAAATAGCAATGGTAAAGAATAGACCTAATGTAATACTCCCTTGTGGCTAAAATTTGACCCTATCTCAATATGGGCAATATAGTGCCCAAACCTGAACTCAACCCGGAAATCACAACAATCCTTACAAAAAGTGGCTGAAGTTGGCATCTCTAAAGAACACTCAGTAGAGATCTAGATGGTGTTCAAAATCTACGCATACACTTTCTCAAATTTTTTAACAAGGAAACAAAACATAATGGATAAATGCTATGTAAACATCCAAACAGCATCAGATGTAAGTCCAGATGTAAGCCACCAATCTTCAACTCTGATCACAATGTGGTGCACCCTAAGTAAGAGTACTCGTTATGAAACCTCTGGGAGTGGGGAAAGCAGCAGGGATGTTCTGAGCTCAGTCCCAGGACAGGCTGAAAATGCAGTGGTAATTTCAGTGACACAAATGGCCAGCACATTTAGACACATCAGTGACTTTCCGCGAGAAACTTGCTGAAGTGTGGCAGCCCATATTTTTCGCGACCACTGGACACACACACGGTCCCCACAGCCTGGAAAACATCACATATAATCCCACTCCCAAAGAAAACCTGTCCTGAAGAGTGCAGTGATATTTGACCTGTGGCACGAACTTCAGTCTTAATTAAGTTGCTGAAAAAATCATCAGGCCCTCACTCAGACAGTCCAGGATAAACAAAACCCCTACCAGTTTGCATACAAACAGAAGAGAAACACAGAGGATGCCATTTCCACACTCATGCATTTGTTATAAAAACATCTGGATGCGCCAAACCAAACTCATATGGAAGAATGTTGTTTATCAACTTTTCCTCTAATACAATAAAAAATTGCTTTCTGCTCTCAAAAATGTGTGTGACCAGCACACACTCATCATAAACTCAGCTCAGACTGAGGAAGTCATCTTTGGCCAACCTCAACATTGCTCCAGTTGTCATAAATCAGGAGATCGTCAAACAGTCTGACTCATTGAAATATCTAGGAGTGTATGTGGACAGTGCCCTCTCCTGGACTGCTCATGTGGATTACCTGTGTAACAAGGTACAGCGGAGAATCTACTTCCTAAGGAGAATTAGATCTTTTGGAGCCAGTGCAGTCATTCTGGACCAGTTCTACACAGCTACCATTCAGAGTGTGTTATTGAATGGCAGCTCAGTGGGGTTCTGTGGACTCTCAGTGCAGCTGAAGAACAGGATACTGAGGCTTGTCAACATCTGCTCTAAAATTGTAAAATTGTGGGCCACTCAGTGGAGAAAAAATTCACTGAGCTGTGTAAAAAACAAGTATTACGACTAGCAGACCAAATCTCTATAGACTCAGCTCATGTGTTGAACAATGAATTTGAGTTTCTGTCTTCTGGAAGGCGTTTTAGAGTAAGAGTAGAATTTATTTTTCTCCATCACACTCCTAAACCAGAGGGAGACTAAATGAGCACATTATTGCAGACCATATACTAGTTTATAATTATTATTTTATGATGAGCTCTTGATGATGTTGTTGTGTGTTGTTTTTATGTATTGGGGGCATCTGGCAGATCATGTAAACCAAATGACCATTTTATGGACAATAAAGTTTTATCTTATCTATTTATTGTGTTTACTTGCTTAATACTAAGAAACTAACCAATCAATGTTGGCAAATACCTTCTTGATGAAGGTATTAACATCTGGGTTATGATAACAAACACTAAATGCGAACAAGGCATTCCCAAAACCATAATTAAAAGGGGGACCAGACATACTAATGGTGCTGAAAGGCGGCACCAGTGTCCAGACAATGTGCAAATAGGTCCCACCTCATTATCTTTAAGTTATGTCCCTACATGTCTCTAGAATTTAATGGCTGCCTCCTGATAGTACATAGATTAACACAGATCCTCGCTATTTTGTTCAGACATTCTTAAAGGAATTAAATACAAAAGAGGCCACCACAGACTTGACCTCGTTACCTTTTAGTGGGACATTCTGAACAAAACATTCTGTTATAATTGTGTGTATACAAATTATGCTTCAAAGTCACGTTTTAATAGCAATAAATTACGGTGAAATATTATTAAAAACTGTGAATATTTGCAGGTGATTGAACAGAACAGGATGTAATATAATCCTAGACAACTGTTCTACAAAATGTAAATAATTTGAAAGCATATACTGATCAATTTGAAATAACCCATTACACTAGGCATCCTTTAGTGTTCAGAAAGTACATTAAAGTAGTAGTAAAGATCTCAAATATAAATTTAAATGATTGCTTTCACAGTATGTTATAGTGCTGAAGTTGGGATACAAAGTCAATTGTATCCAGTAATTTATAACTATAAATGTTATAGCACATCTACTGGTAAGACAGAAAAACTACGCTTATCTCAAACCACAAATTGATGAATGTTTTGCTTGGCTGATCACTATGGAGATCATATGTCAGTCCACTTATGACAGCAGGTGATGAGGCTCATGTCAGTCTTCCAGACAATAGAAATGACAAGTCATTGACAGCTGATGATTTGACATGAAAAGGTTAGACTGTCCAGGCTTTCCTGTCTTTGACCTTTACTGAACAGCTTGAGTAACAGCCCATAGCCAAAAGGATGCTCCAGCTCCTCTGGCCAGGTCAGGGCCCCACTGACCACAACCCAGCACTGCACAGATGGCAGAGCAGGCTGGGAGCCACTGTAGTCCCAGAAGAAAGCCAATCAAACATCAAGAAAAAGAAGAATAACTGAGCAATGACACTATCCATCAATCAGCCTCAGATGTCCAATTACGCAATCAAAATCCAATAAAAGCTCTGGTTTAAAGGCCAAGACGGTTTGGAGATTGGAGTATAGACCTTTTTAGAGTAGTACTCAAATATTGCGAATGCCCGCAGCATATTATTACTGGATACCTATCATAACCCAACTATTGTTGGACTTCTACGTCCTGACTTTTGTACTATAATCACAAGAAATAACCTACTGCTAAAACAAACATGAGATTGACGTGAAAGAAACTCACATGCAGCACCAGTTGTTGCAGGTCAGTCAAGGATAACATGTTGAAACTTCAAATGTTGTCCTTAAGTGTAGCCGGAACCCTAAACACACAACAGAAATATTCCGTTAACACATACAATAATCAATATTACATAATACAAGTTAATGAAATATAGAAAAACATAAAGAAAGCTCTTACAGGAGCTCAATTGTGAAAATCCAGTCCGTGTTTTTCCCGCGTACCTCAGCGTCAGTCCCCCGCGTCAGAGCACGGCTCCTCCATAGCAACAGAAGCAAGATGGCGGCGTCCAGTATCACGGAGCATTCTCCAGAGATAACGACGCCTCTAAAGACACCCAAAACAGAGGTGCCATCCCCGGAGTCAGAGGATTTGAGTGATAGTAACCTGTACCAGTCCAACCCCTCCACCCCAAACCGCTTCTCTCCTCTGGACGTGGGCTCGGGCAGTGCGGGCAGGATAGCGGCCTCATGCTCCTCCAACAGCTTCACCGCTTGCCGAGGGATGTCTTGGACGCCGTCCGAGACAAACGCCCTCATTGCGGTGTGGGGTAACGAGAGGCTGGCCGAGGCGAGGATGCAGCAGCTGGAGGTTGCAGGTACCGTGTTCTCCGGGAAGGCTCCTGGTCCAGCCATGTATGAGCGTGTCTCCAGAGCTCTGGCGGACCTGGGATACGAGAGGACCCCATCACAGTGTCGGGAAAGGATGAAGGTAAATATAACAAAACATGTCCCCTCCATATTTATACATATTTATATATCACATCTGTCACCTGAAATGCTTACACGAGATGGCACAGAATGTTGGGATGTTGTTATTAAAAGCCATTAACAAAAAATAACAGTCATACTCACTGTCACATGCCCAGCTTTTAACCTGTGAAATTCAATATCTATAACATAATTCAGTTGTCATTCATTTAATTACATTCAACAATAAGGCATTGTGCCAAATATATTTACCTAATATGAGTTAATAACTATATTTATTGGAGTTACATTATACAGATTTAGTAAGCAAATCATATGGCCTAAATCAAATGTGGAAAAACTGTCCAAATCACAGACCCTGCGGCGCTGCTACAGCAGAGTCAAGGAGCATGGCATTGGTAAGAGGAAGAGCAGCTACACCTTAGAGCAGCTGGAGAAGGTGTTTGGACAGGGAGGCTGGGACTCCCAGAGTTGTGCCCCTGTGCTCATCAACAGCAGCGGTCTGTACCAGGAGATGGAGTCTGATGGGAGTACACTAGAGGACTTCTCTCAAGAGGACTGGTGCAACCAGGTGCTGGACTCTGCTTTCCAGGAGGGAGATATGGAGACGGGTCAGTATGCTTTAGAAATCAGTTAACCTGTATTTGTATGAATGGCATGGATCATATAAATGACTGTAGCTTGTATTCTTACAGAGGAAATCCAGGTGCCTCAAAACAGAATTTTTCAGATTCAAGCAGAGCTGTCAGAACAAACACAGTAAGTCAGCAAATATTAATAATGAACAAATAAATACATCTTGAAATGAGACAAGATAATGTCTCCACAGGTTACTCTAACCCTAATGTAACAAACTGTGTTTTGCAGGAAAAAGGACACACTGCAGACTGTGATGCGTATCCTTGAGTCGGTGCAACTGAAATGGGAGCATTTCCACACATGGACTGAATTCTCGCGCCTGCACCTTTCTAATAAACTGGCCATCTTTGGAGTGGGCTACAACACTCGGTGGAAAGAGGATGTGCGGTACCACTACGCTGAAATTAGCTCACAGGTGCCTCTGGGGAAGAGGCTTCGAGAGTACTTCAACCCAGAGAAACCTGAGGGACGCATCATTATGACCAAGGTTCAGAAGATGAACTGGAAGAATGTGTACTACAAGTTCTTAGATATTACCATTAGTGAGGCGCGCTGCCTGGAGCTGCACATGCAAGTGGACTGGATCCCCATATCCCAGTCCAGAGTGTCCAGCTGTGGCAAGGGCACATGCCACTACCTCCTTCCAGGGGACCTCCCTAAAACATATGGACTCTATGCTGTTGGCTATGAATTGATGCTGACTTGTAACAACACTGCTCAGACCTCTTCCCAGTCTGAAAATCAAGACTTACCTCAATCAGAAAACGGCGCACAAAGTGATGAAGACAGAAAGAGTGATAGAACCAGTGCCACTGTCACTTACTGCTACCTCGGCATCGCTGAGGATCGGACAATTCAGCAGTGTCTCTTTCAGCACTTTCAGGGCTCTGCCAGGCATTATGCCCACGGGGAGCCATCTGCTGTCACACGCTTCCTACAGGAGAACTGTAGTGGTGGCATATGCAGTCAGAACTATGAAGGAACTGACAGCTCTACTCAACATTATGCCATTTACATTAAATTTGTGGAGGTGGAGTTAGATTTCCTTTCAGCAGGCTCTCTGGTTGAGTGCCTGGAAACTGCTGTGGGTTATCCCTTAGAGTTTAACAACAAGGAGCCACTCTAACTGACAATAACAGTTTAGCCAGGAGGGCAATATGAAAGTGACCAATGTTGAAATTGGTTTGTAATTGTTTTGAGCAAAAAGCCTCCCCATTTCTGTACAGAGATATGATTATCTTGTTCTGGTCGAGCTCACATAACAACTAAAAACCGGGTGCTTTCCTTAGTTGTTCATATGAATGGGTCTCAATAGCTAACTACTATAAATAACATGCATCTCCTGTTTACAAATGAAAAGGTATTCTACAGATCTGCAGCATCCAAAAACTAAAAATGTGCACTAAAAGGTTCTGGTCCTGGAGTCAGGGAGTGAGAGATAGTGAAGGTGACTACTGCAGTATGCATTTGTCTACCTCAGTAGGACGTAGCAAACAAGACAGCACTGGGACCATAATGTGTATTTATACTGCCTTGACTTAGACTGTTGAGGGTTAGACCTGAAGTATCTACAAGTCACAACTAAGTTTTGCTTTATTTTGCACATGCAAATGGGCTGCAGCTCGAAGTGATCTAATGCTATTTCGATGGAAGAGTAATGTAAAGTATGCTGCAGTAGTTCCTGCTGATGTTGAGTATTTTGTTGTTATGCATTTACAGAGCAGGTATATTTGTTTTGTAATGCACAGGCAAGTGCAGTTACAGTGTTTCCTGAAGTTACATTCCATATTTAAAAACTAGTCTGTTACCTCTATTACCCCAAAAGTCCCACAAAATAAAAAGCTAACATTCCATTTCCATTATGAGCATATATTTTGTTTGGTTTTTTTCAACCTGGAGTGCAAGGAGGCCCAGTTGCTGGTTCTCCTGCTCTCAGCAAGGTTGTGGGTTTGATCCCTGTGCTTGCTGAGTTGGGTTCCCCCTGCATAGGATGAGTCTGCTTGTCCTTTAAGTGTTCACATTTGTTCTCTGGGTCCAAAGATGTTTTAGGAGACTTGGAAACTCTAATATTGACAGTATTATTGTTAATATTGCTGCTATCTGTATATCGTTTGGATTTTTGTGCCATGCTCTGACTTTACTTGAATCTTAGTGGATGAATGTGTGATACTTGGATAATCTCTAGCTGCACACAGTTGCAGCTTTGTGGTTTTCACTATTGGCACAGAGACACCACAGAGTGTTGTTCACACTTTACCCTCACATGCCACAGTGCTATCACAGATAACACTTTGAGTGGAACTATAGCATTGATCACATGACAAAGCTGCTGAGGTAAATGTTCCTCATTCTTTATAATTAAAAATCAATCCTATTAGACAGGAATCCTGAGGTTATGTGCAATGTGCCAGGGACTTATGTAGATGATGGTTACATATTGAATGATATTGTACTGTATAGGAGATCTATGTTATATATCTAAATATTTATGAATATTGGTGTTCTTCAGCATTCCAGCTTTCTGCAATGTTGCAAAATTCCTTGGTTTGATTATAAAGTATAATCTATTTTCTAATTTATTAGTTGACACCATGTCTTGTATGTGGTTGTTTTGAAGTCACTGTCTTGTATGTTTACATGTTTAAAAATCAATAAATAAGGCACTTATGGCCACAGTGAATATTGTTTTGCAGTATTTTAATTTTTTGTATTTTCAACCATAGTTTCTGCACACACATTGTTGACATTGATCCTCAGTCCATATACTGCCTCTGTAGCATTACTAGCTTAGTACCTCTTTAAAATGTAATTTGCGCACCAATATACTGAATTTACAGATTTTAACACATCATAAAACATAAACTATTATAATATTATATAATTTAATGAAATGAGACTGCAATTAGTACTACTTATACTTTATAGCAAATACTTGAGACATGTATTGATGTAGTTTATCTCTTTGACCACAAGATGGCGCCAGATAGCCTTTGCAGAACAAATCCCTTTGGTTGTGAAGAAATCGCAGCTCGGTGAATTCTTTTGAATCTTTCTAGAAATTGTTAAGACTATAGCGTAACCCAACAACACTGTAAATGTAAAATTACAATTAAACATCAAGCTAATGTTCATAATTATAGAGTAAACATTTTATCTACTGCAATAAGGTTTTATGGGAAAAGAAAATTCCACAATTAGTCTCTACTTAATTATATTCCTACAACTTTATTCACACTGTAAAATATAACATGTTTAATGATAGATTGAGTGCTTTATGAGATTAAGAGCTGGATATAAAAAGAATCTATAGTATCTAGGGCAGTGATGATAATGCCACAAGTCAATAGTTAACAGGTTTCTGCAGATGTCCCTCAACTATGACATAAAGAATAATCTGAGATAATCTGGTAAAAAAAAAACAATAGATCCTCACACTGTGGCCATAATACCCCTCTCCCAATCACTTTATGTGGTGTTGTATTATAGTCCATAGCATCAATATCAACTAGTTTTGTTGTCATTGCTAGGCTTTATCAAGACCATGTAAAATTAATCAATTCTGCATTCCGCTGGAGATTAACACTTAACACTCTTTACTTTCCCTGTAGGACTCCACATAATCCTCTGTTGATTTAAATATATGCATTTCCAATAAATGTACTATGTTTATTGTAAATGTGCCACTAGTGTACAATATAATGTTTACTACTAGTCAGTTTAATGTTCCTTCTGTTCGCACTCAATTCTTTGCTGACATTAATATAAATGTACTAAGCTCCCCCCGAGGTTGTAAGTCTGCTTACTGTTGGCTTTTTGTGTGTCAAATAATACTTCTCCATTCAGAGTCATTGCCCCGCTCAATTTATTTTTCCCCCCAAATAAAAACAAGTGCGTGTTGACAGGATTTCCAGAACGGTTGTATGGCTTCAGTTTGAGGCCCAGAAGCAATTTAAAGGAGCACAACAAAATCTCCTCCCCATAAGGATTGGACCCTGCTTCTTTGAATTTAATCACAGCAATAACCCCTGTTCACCTTATATAATTGAGCAGTCTTCACGCATTAGCCTCACCCCTGTTGCTGAGGCAACTGGGCAGCCTCAGAAAAATGAAATAAAGGGGTCTGAGCACCTCCGAGAGCACAGGTCAGTCCAGATTTTTACATGAGGGGGTTGAGCTCACCTTGGGAATGCACGTCAAGCTGAGTCCAGTCTGTTTTTGTGCTTTTATGCTCACCTCGTCACACATGATAGAACATGAAACACAGATTTTTGCAGGAGAAACCAGGAAAAAAGAAGCTGTTTTGTGTGTGGGATTTGAAATAGGCTTACAGTTGAGAAAGCTAAGTCTGTGGGTTTAAAAATTGGCAAATTGCTCAAGTTTATTTGCCTGGAATACATTAATAAGTGAAGGGCCAAATTCAGACCATAGCTTTGGTGTGATGTGTCAGACAGTAGCCTACTGACTGAGACGCTAATGTTATATATACATTGTTTATAACACTATTGTTTATAGTGTTAAAAATGTGCTTAAATTTGAGATAAATCTTCATAATTTTGGAAACAAAACAAAAAAACCTACTCCCTGCTTCACCATATAGGGTATGTTGGTTTTAGGGATTAATATAGACAAATAGAGCCTAAATGTTCATAAAAATGTATCTAGGCCTATCAGGTTTCAGGTTTCAGTTTATTTGTCATATGCACATTCAACACAGGGTCAAAAAATGCAATGAAATGCTTTGGATCGGAAGAACCGTTAGACTCGCTAAAATACTCATGAAATACTAGTAGCATGTAATAATAGTACATGGTAAAAAAGTATCTATTATCGAGGTTAAATAAAGTTCAAGTACAAGTTTGTTTTCTGTTTTCTGACCTGTATAATGTGGTACTTAAAACCTAGCCTACTTTACGTTGGCCATCTCAATCCAGGAGTACACCTAATAAACAGTGAGCACCTGCAGTTAACGAAAACGAACAAGTGTACCAGAGCTAAGTTAGAAACTACACACACAAAAAGCGGAAGTACCATGTCGTCGAAATAAAAAACTAGTAAAAAATGTCCAACTCTAAATTAAAGACTTTGATCAACTTCGGCCTCCTGCAGGCCAGGAGGATGATTGCTCTTTCTTGGAAACAGACAGATGTATCCTCCATACAGACCTGGATTAATGAGATGGCAT
>JAVQKC010077173.1:0-11046 GCA_036025475.1 Philypnodon macrostomus | reverse complement strand
AGGTTGTCATTCATCCAGGTAGAGGTCATTCTGAAAGTTGAAAAAGGGCATCTGGACAAGGTTTTGATTGTTGAAAAGCTTTCATCTGCCAATCCAGCACCCGTTGGATGGGCTGTGCCCTAACCATTAGAATATTAATGTTTAGGGCACAGCCCATCCAACGGGTGTTTACCACTCCCCCAAGTATCAGCCTATAACCTCAGCTCACCCACCTTTCAAACCAGAACTGAAGAAGTCTGCTGGATTGGCAGATGAAAGCTTTTCAACAATCAAAACCTTGTCCAGATGCCCTTTTTTAACTTTCAGAATGATCATATATACACTATAATATACACTATACATTTGAATGGCTCCTGGAAATATTTAAAGCATTGCTGAATTTAAGCGTTATAAAACATAAAATACTAAATTTGTGCAAAGTTTTTATTTGCGATGCAGTAAAATAACGTGAATCATTGGCCAATCACTAACAAGCACCACCCGCTACTGTTTTCCGGCACGGTCCCGGAAGTGACGTGCTAAAGTAAATAATGAACTGTTTGTGCATTTAATAATGAAGATAACTACTATAAATCAGCAATTTTAAGACGCGTTTCTTCATACACAATACGCGGATACAAAAAAGGTAATGCCATTGGCTTGTTAATGTTCGTTCTTTTAGTTTACTTGTCGAAATGGCTGCTCCAGCTGCTAGTAGCGCGTAATAGCTAACGTTAAAGGCTCGTCACTTGCCTTTAATGTAAAGGCTATAGGCTACTGGATTAATTTATACAGGCATACTGCTGAGAAACCTACATAACACCATCGAGTACGACATATTAACCATATATTTAAACATATTATTGCTAATTTGTACGGTAGCAGCTGTCGGTGCACCTGCTGTAATGAGCTTCCTCCTGCGCTGATGCTCTCAGTAAAGTTAAAGCTTAAAAAGTGCATCTTTGTGCCCAACATTTCTGTCTTTTTAGAGGATGACCTGCCACTGACATTTAGGAAAATCTTGGGAAGTTATCATTAGCAAAAATAAAAACTGAATTAGATTTTATTTTCATCTCTTAACAGGGTCTTTGGGTGACACTGTCCAACAATGTTCACAGATATGGACTACGAGCTGGAGGAAGACAAGCTGTGAGTCACACTTTACTGCAAGCGACTGGATGATGTCATGACATGACTGTACAACTTAAGATGCTCAAATGTCTTTATATGTCTTTAAAGTGGGATACCAATAGTACCAGGCACGGTGTCTTTGAAGAAAGATGCCAATAACCTCATTGGGATCAGCATTGGGGGAGGGGCACAGTATTGCCCATGTCTCTACATTGTGCAGGTAGGACTGTTTTAGATTTATTGTATTTTTCATGTCAGAGATATCTACCTTAATACAGTCTCGGTCTTGACACAGGTCTTTGACAACACTCCAGCAGCTTTGGAGGGCACACTGGCTGCAGGCGATGAAATCACAGGGGTTAATGGTAAACCAGTGAAAGGAAAGACAAAAGTGGAGGTAGCCAAGATGATTCAAGCTGTCCAGGTACAATTATATTACACTATATTTAATATAAGTTATTACTGTGGCTGTAGTATTGAGGTCCGGACATGGAATATATGTAAGGACCACTATCAAACAGAAATCACAGTATTTTAGACAAACCAATGTATTCAGTTTAAAAAGTCTAAACCAGTACTAAACTGCCAACCCTTGTTATTGCATACATAATTGCATAATATAACCATTACTTTACAGAAGGAAAGCTTTACTTACTGGTTCTACTGTGAATCTGTCGCTGAGAAGAGGTTAAATAAGTTAATGTTCACACCACTTCTCGACATTGGTGAATAACTTGACTGTCTGCTGGAGCTGTGCATAGAGAGGTCAATGATACAATGACCACAAGCATCACGTCACCAACCTAGACAAGTTGGTTTAGCAATCCATTGTTCGCAAGCAAAAAAAATCCATGACTTCCTGGACATGGATAAAGACAGACTGAGCTGTTTAGGATCAAAGGATTAGTTGTTTTTCTGGTGTTCGTTCCCACACGCATTACATTTTTCACTGCTGTCAGAATAAAAATGCATATCGTTTGTGGCATTTCAGGGAGAAGCAACTATACACTACAATAAACTGCAAGCAGATCCGAAGCAGGGGAAATCTCTGGATATAGGTCTCACATTTATATTCCCTTTTAACTTTACCTATGTTATAATCACATTTTCAGTCTGAATTGCTACATTTACATACATACATCTGTGTTTTAGTGCTGAAAAAAGTAAAGCATCGCCTCGTGGAAAATATGAGCTCAGGCACTGCAGATTCTCTGGGACTCAGTCGAGCTATTTTGTGCAATGGTGAGACACCTACTAAATCAGGTAGATTCTGTTAATATGTACATGTATAATGTAAAATGTGATTGCAGATGGATTGGTAAAAAGGCTTGAAGAACTGGAGAAAACCGCAGAACTCTACAAAGGTAATAATAGACTTGAGTTGTAATCTAAACTAAATATATGGGCTACAAGACTTCTGCTTTTCTTTGCAGGACTTATGGAGCACACAAAAAGACTACTAAGAGCTTTCTTTGAGCTCTCTCAAACTCATAGAGGTCAGTTATTTAGTAGTTGTGGTAATATATAAAAAATTATTTGATTCAAAATACAAAGTAATTCTTTCTTTTACAGCATTTGGTGACGTCTTCTCTGTCATTGGTGTTCGGGAGCCACAGGCAGCAGCCAGTGAGGCTTTTGTAAAGTTTGCAGACGCCCATCGCAGTATTGAAAAATCTGGTATTCAGCTCCTAAAGACCATCAAACCTGTGAGTTGGACTTGGCTTATTGAAGCTACCCTACCTACTATATGAAGATCACCAAGAGATATTGCTATTGTAGATGTTGTTACACACGTATCTATGTTAAATGTGGTTTTGTAGATGCTTCATGATCTGAACACCTATCTTCATAAAGCCATTCCAGACACAAAGCTGACCATCAGAAAATACCTGGATGTGAAGTTTGAATATCTGGTAAGACAGAAAAAAGCCCTCCATAGATTAAAGAACATTGTAACTGTGAAAAAAGAATAAAAAATCACTGACGTTAAACTATATTTGTGTCTTTTAGTCTTACTGTCTGAAGGTGAAGGAAATGGATGATGAAGAATACAGTAGCATTGTAAGTAGCTTATCAACTTTGTACTTTTTTTGCATTTTATCTTGAGTAATGCTCATGTCCTCCCACAGGCGATGGGTGAACCTCTGTATCGTGTAAGTACCGGAAACTATGAGTACCGTTTGGTGCTGCGTTGTCGGCAAGAGGCCCGTGCCCGCTTTGCAAAAATGAGGAAGGACGTTCTTGAGAAAATCGAGCTACTTGATCAGAAACACGGTATGTACAGTATTTTTAAATTTGGTTTTATCCTTAGTATGTGCACACTTTTTATTTTTATGTTTGTTTTTATGTTTATATTACCTATTTTACATTCATATCCATGACTGACCATTTGTTATGTAAGGTTTTGACCACAAGGGGGTGTATAATCCCTTTTCTTAGAGCCTTACAGTATTACAAGTTGATGTGAAATACATTATAAAGTGTGAACGTACGGCGTGAATGTGTTTTATTGATGTTTTACGTGCCTTCTCTCCTAACATTTACAACATATAGCCTATAATTAGCAAACTTTCATATACATTAGGCTGTAGATAAGTCATTGTTAATCCCGATCCCCTTTTCTTTCCACATATAGTCCAAGACATCGTGTTCCAATTGCAGCGTTTCGTCTCGAGCATGTCCCAGTATTACGACGAGTGTTACGCAGTACTGAAGGAGGCAGACGTCTTCCCCATTGAAGTGGATCTGTCCCGCACCACGTTGAGCTACAGCAGCCAGTCGTACACCTACACAGACGAGGATGACGAGGAGCAGGGGGGAGGCGGGGAACAGGTGCAAGGAGGCAGCACCGTGAAACAGGCAGAGAACGGAGCCGAGAAGCTGATAGACGATGACTAAATATGAACGTTTGTGTTGTCTTACTTTACTCGTTTGAGAGGGACACAATCAAAAATGCATCTATATTTGCTTTGGTAGGAAGGTTATTTCTGGCTCAAACGGCTAATTCATTCATTATTTTTCAATGAAGGTCAGCGCTGAATGAATGCAACAGATGTACTGATTATATATGATATGAAGTGTGCCTTTTCCATGCAGATGAGATCATGGGTGTTGTGCGGATTGTTATTGTTATGTTTATATAGTTACCAATAATCTTTACTACTGACATGTCCTAATCATCGAGCTGTACATCACTATTATATTCATAACATATTTCTCATAGTCTTACTTTTACACAATCTTAAATTATTGTATCGGGAGTCTCTGTGTGGTCGACTGGGACAATGCAAACACTAGGGATTTTTTTTGTGTGTTGTAGCTTTTCTTAACATACAGTATATTTATTGTTTTTTATTTTGCTGCTGTTTATTATTCGAAATATGAAATGTTTAACTATATAATGCATTGTTAAATTGAATAAATACAAATGAGTCACTTTCTTTTATTAACATGCGTGTGTACACAGTAAAGTGAGCTGCTGTTACCTATTTATTCATATAGTTAGACCTTTCGTATGGTGCTGAGATATATAATAAGGTGTATATATGTTTTTCCATCATAGTCCTGGTTAAATAATGAGATTTAGATTACCAGTACTAAATTATTCCTACAGCTCTAAAAGATGTAGTTGTTGGATTCACTAGAGTATGTATATAACCAGCCTTGTGATGTCCAGGTGGATTAGCAGCAGTAGCTGACAAAAAATCCTAAAGGAAAAGGGAGACATGATTAATATTATCTCACTGAACTTCACTAAATGCGCTTGAATATATGACTTGATTATTTTTTTGATCAGTGCCCGAATTATCCACTAGATGGCAGTAACGTCTCACACTCATGGTGTCTGCTGCCTTTTTTCAGAATTGAAGACAACAATTACTAAATTAATGAACTTAATTTTAGTTTGCATGCGGCCCTATAGTAGCATGTTACCCTGCTTCAGACATAACATGGTCCATACAGCAACGACATAAACAATTGCTCTTTATTAAACAGAGACATTTCTCGTTCCTGTATTTTTATCATTATTATTGTGGCCCGATTAAAAATGAGTAAAATAAGTCGATTCATTTAATGTCTGTCCCTAAACTAAATCTCCTTTTATAAATGGATGGTGTTTCAAGAATTGTCTACGCTACCTTTAATTCTGGCTCCGCTCATCTTACGATCAAGCAGCCCCAGTGGCCTAATGGATAAGGCACTGGCCTCCTAAGCCAGGGATTGTGGGTTCGAGTCCCATCTGGGGTGAACACTTTTTAATTTTGCTTTTTGTGACTAAAAGCTGACTAAACTACTGATCTATTGAGTTACGTACGTAGTTCATGTTAAACAACTGTGCCGAGCCTGACACTGCAAAACAGACTTGCCTCAGCCAATCAGGAAATTCACCGCCTCAAACATTCCTTTCCTCGTAAATGAAGTGATTTCTTCGCTCTAGTCATGCTTTGCTAAGTCCTGTTTCCTACTCTTGCTGCGGTTGGTGTACAGACCTCTATTTAAACAGACAATAATGGTTTTATTACGCTGGATATGTCTGTGCTTTTTAGCTGTTGTGGCTGCGACCTTCCCTTCTCCGTACAGTAAGTAGGTCGAGATCAACCGGGAATAGCTAGGATATGTCATAGATAAGTTTGCTATACTATCGTTCTCAGCTTTTTTTAAAGATGTTTGCAGAAAGCGTCTTGTTGACCCGGCAGCTTCAGGACTAACCCGAATCACGAGGACGGGAGAGTTTAAAGTTTCATTTGGTCACTGACGCCAATAAAATAGCCTACAGTCAAATACTAATCATTTTTAATACAATTGTGAGGTGACTGGTTATTGTTGTGTTGTTTCCAATGTTTATTTATATTCTTAGACCTTTCAAACGAAGTACCAAATGCTGTTAAAAAACTGTATTAATATGAACACAACAGGGTGTAAATCAGGACTTCACCAGGTCCAAAATCTAGTCCAAACCAAGTCTAGGGCTGAAACAACACTAGCCTAGGTATTGGTGCACTTAACAGTCAGGATAATATATTTTATACACTATTCTTACAGATTTGTCTGCGGCCACAGTTTACTGGGACTCCACACACAAAACAGTCGTACTGAAAGAGGGGGTTCTGGAGACTGAAGGGGATGCATACGGCTTCCTGAATGACACCTTATCCAGTACGGGCTGGAGTGTCCTGGAGATCCGGGCGGGCTATGGAAAGACCCTGCTGACAGATGAACTCACTTTCTTCCTGGCCGGCTACCTCGAGGGCTTCCTAACAGCTCAGTGAGTGCAGACATTGATGATGATGATTGCATTTCTTCTATAACCCAGCCTTTGATCTCTAGTATCAAGAAAGCTCATTATAATCATTCTAATCTCATCAAGTACCTCTCTAAAAACTCTAGACATGGTTGTATGTGAAAACGACCTCAAAAAACATTATGATGCTTTGGTTTCAACTTTAGCAGATTTGCCTGTGCATGACTTAATCAATTGGCTCTATGTAATGTATAGGTTAATTGGATATTTACGCACAAGCAGATAAATAGTTCCACCTTATAAAGTCGCCAGTGAGTGTTTTTTTTACTTTTAGGCAGATGATGGATCACTACACCAACATGTTCCCACAGTTAATCACAGACAACAAAACTCTCAGCCAGGTTCAGAATTTCATGACGTGAGTGACTTCTCGTTTCTTTCAATTTCGCTTTGGTAACTATTATGGCACTTTTTGTTATTATAAAAGTTTAATTCTGAGAGTCATTTGTTACATGTAGGAAGCAGGACTCTTGGGTCAGGGAAAAAGTCAAACAGAACAAGAGCACTGATCCGTTGTGGGCACATGTAGGCTTCATCGTGGCACAGCTGGATGGACTACAAGCTGGCGTTGCCCATTGGGCCAAGAAACAGGGGAAGCAGGTTTGTCTACATAACCTCCAAATACACTTTAACAAAGTCATTATTATTCAGAAGTTATGCACCAAAAAACATTGTATTGTGTTACTGATGGTTTAAAAAAAACTAAGTAAAGAGGAAGTTGGAGGTATGTCCTCATTTAGCATAGTTCATATTTAAAGAAACATGCACAGGCAAATAATAACATGTGCGCTTGTGAGAAAGGCCTTAAAATCTCATCTAAGCTGTATTATCAGACTAGCTATGGGTCTGGATGGCTTGACTTAACTAACAGCTGCTTATCTGCTATTCTTCCCATAGCCTCTCTCACTGTTCGAGGTACAGTTCCTAAATGCAGTCGGAGATCTGCTGGACCTGATCCCAGCCCTGAACCCCACTCACCCCCCGCTCCGGGACTACAAACTTCCAGGCATGGGACACTGCTCTGCCCTCATCAAGGTCAGAGGTCCATACAAGAAAAGCAACAACATTATTTCACAACAACTATTCATTCACAATATATGAGGAAATAACAAACAATGCTGAATGTTGGACTCTTCAGATGCTTCCTGGTTTTGAGAACCTGGTCTTTGGCCATTCCAGTTGGTACACTTATGCTGCCACGATGCGTATATACAAGCACTGGGACTTCCAAGTCTCTGAGTCCCACACAGCAACAGGGAAGCTATCCTTCAGCAGCTACCCAGGCAAGCACACCTAACACTAACACTTAAGCCACTCGTTGGATTTGGTTTACATATCATTCTCTGTAAGCTAACTTAATGTATTCAATGCTCTCAAGTGATTGGCCCATAGGCTTTCTGGTGGCTCAACTGGTCTATCTATAATTTATGTAGTGGAAAATCCGGTCAGCCAGGTGTCTATAAAAAAGTGAATGAATGCAAAAGTCACATGTCAGTATGTGTCCCTGTGTCAGCCCTAGCTAAATGAGCCCAGCTTAAGACCCATAGTTGCTGGGATAGTCTCCAGGCACCCGTGACCTCTACAGTAATAAGCAGTTTGAATGAATAATATAATCTATAATAATAATAATCAAATTAATGATACATATATTTAAAGTTTAGTCTATTTTGGATACATTTAGATTACCGTTTCACATTTTGCAACATCAAAAACACTATATTTATCTAATATAAGCTTTTAAGCGTTTACCCAATGACAAACGGTTTGAGTAGACGTCTGTCTCTTTAAGACAGGACCAAACCATTGGTGCCGGTTTTTTGGGGTTTCACAGCCGAACACACATCTTCTACTATCTGGCTGCGTTTGTTGACCATGCAGGAGCAGACAGGAGCACTTGGTTTAGTCAAATTTATGACATCACTTATTGGTGAATCCTAGGGGCAACCCGGTTTCAGCTCTTGGAGAGGACTATAGCTCAGCATAATTCATTACTCAAACATGCCCGAATGAACCAAAACACAACTCTGTGTATGTGTTTGAGGTAGAAACAACATTAGAACGTGGTTAAAAGCTCAGAAAAGTTGATTTGTTGATCATGTTACTGCAGGATTCCTGGTGTCTCTAGACGACTTCTACCTCTTGGGCAGTGGCCTAATGATGACACAGACCACCAACAACGTTTTCAACACCACTCTTTATAAACTGATCACCCCTCAGAGTCTGCTGGCCTGGCAGAGGGTCCGTCTGGCCCACAGCTTAGCCACTTCAGGAGAGGAGTGGGCCGAAACCTTCTCCCGGTACAATTCTGGTGAGACATACACAACTTCAACAGTTTTATGGTAGAATACAGTAATATGTTTTTTTTTTCTAGGCACATATAACAACCAGTACATGGTGTTGGACAGGAGTAAGGTCAAACTGGGTCATAGTGTGGCTGATGGAGCACTGACTGTGGTGGAGCAGATCCCAGGGTTGGTGCAGGCATCTGACCAAACACAGGCTCTACGCAGAGGTGGGTACAAGGCAGAATTTGATGTCAAGGGAAATAACTAGAATACATGTCAGAGAAGAGGGTTTGTTTGGGGGAAGATGGACTATACAAACAAATGTAGAACTGAAACTAAAAAAGCAATATGGAGTAACATGTAACAGAATAGCATGTTATAATTATATCAGCGAAAACAGCGTGTTGGGGACGACAGCACAGGCCTAGTTATATTGTGCTACAGGATTTCTGAAAACGAAACTCTCAAAACCCAAACCTCATGCAATCCACTTTCCAGGTTTTACTTCCACATTTCCTCAGATAATGAATTTAAAAAAAATCACAAAATCATAGGTGCTTGACAATATTGGCTCTGTCTCAATGGTAAAGAGGCATGTTAAAAATGTATTGATTCGGACAATGACGTGGTAAAAACTGATTTCTTCCACTATAGCCCCTCCTAAAAATGCATACAATTCCACCATTAATCTTGTGTTGTCTTGCTACTAACTATCAAAAAAACTAGAACCAATCAGAGCAGCTAGAAATTTCAATACATTTTCCAATTTCCCTATTTGGTGACCGGTTCTAAAAGTTTGATGAAAATACACTTGTTGCTAACCAGAAGGTGAAATGACCTGGCTACTAACCAATACAACTCAAACAGATGGCTCTAAATATGTTGCATTATACTTAGGTTACTGGCCTTCCTACAACATTCCCTTCCATGAGAACATTTATAATCTGAGTGGGTACCCCCAAATGTGGCAGGAGTTTGGAGAAGACTTCTCCTACGACCTCTGCCCCCGAGCCAAGATCTTCAGACGGGACCAGGCGACCGTGAAGGACCTACATTCGCTCAAATACATCATGAGATATAACAGTATGTAATTGTATGAAGTACCTTGTAGATGAATGTATGAATGGTCAATGTGAGTTAGCCCTGCGATTCAAACTCAAGGTTGTCTAGGGTGTGCCTAACCTTAAGCCAGAAATAGCTGAGATAAACTGCAGCCATTTGGGACCTAGTAAGGATAATGTAATTCTTGTTTATATTGTGTATTTGAGTTAATACTATTCATTTTAAATACAGTATGTTGGCAGAGCAGTTAGGGCTCCTACTCATCTGGCAAGTTTTGAAGGTCTCTCCTGTGTTACTGTTGGTTCTCGCCAGCTTCCTACAGAATTGATTACTGTACGTTGTCCCAAGTGAATGAATGTCTTTGTGACCCCAGATACTAAATGACAATAGTCCATGATGCACCCCACCTAGGGCCCATAGTCGCTGTGATCCTGCTTTCTCTAAAGTCAATAAGTGAAATAAATGTATAAATACAAAATGCACCTTGAAACATTTGACTAAACTAAATGATTTGCCATTATTTGGTTTATTTATTTGATCAAAAAGCAATTCTTGTTGATACTGTATTTGTTTGTTGTTTCAGATTACAAGAAGGACCCCTACTCCATGAAAGACCCCTGTAAGTCTATCTGTTGTCGTAACGACCTTAAATCAGAGAAGCCACGCCCAGGAGGCTGCTACGACTCTAAGGCACGTCCCTTCTCATATAAGTCTATATGTTGTAACTGTAAATATGTTTTAATTGTGATCTAACTTGTCTTCTCTGCGCAGGTGACAGATTTCCACATGGCTGCGGACTTCAGGGCCGAGGCGGTGAACGGGCCCACGACACAGGGTGGACTTCCGTTCTTCAGATGGGATAAGTTTGTTAACGTCAGCCATGTTGGTCTGCCTCGCTTCTATAACTTCACCTTTGTCCCGATGGAGCCTCTCCTTTTCAAACCTTGAGGTGAAATGTAAGAGGTTTTGTGGGAGATGTTGTATGCTTTTTGTTTGAATATTGAAACTGCCTATCGAACCTTAAATCAGGACATTTAGAGTACCGTTTTTTCCGCACTAGAGGGCGCACTGGATTATAAGGAGCACTGTTAATGAATGGTCTATTTTCGAAATGTTTTCATGTATAAGGCCCACCGGACCATAAGGCGCATTAAGCGAAACAAAACACTCAGACAAGTCAGTCAGTCAAACTTTATTAAACGCGTTCACAATAACTCTCAACATTGTTCAAACGTTAATGGGTGTATTCACAATAACTTTCAACCTCTTTCATTTGTAATACGTAAA
>JAVQKC010077170.1:0-12265 GCA_036025475.1 Philypnodon macrostomus | reverse complement strand
AGTAAGTGTGTCCAGGGTCCCATAGGGGTCATAAACATGGGGGCGCTATAGAGGCATTCTTTATTTGACCTCTGTAATGTGCCTATGTACATTAAGTATACAATTGCCCGGATCAATGTACCAAAATTCATGCAATTTAGTTTATGTTCAGCAGGATTATTGGCTCAATTAATGTGCTTCTGGGCATTAATTAGTTAATAAATTCATTGTCATTAATCGTAGAAGTACCAAACTCAATCCAGCTCTGCATCTTCATGATATGTAACTCTAGAAAAGCTCAAGATCTGGCAAAGACTTTTTGAGTTATTGCGTTCACACTAGGATCCCAAATATTGTCTTTTTGCCGGTTGAATTAAATTGAATGACAGGCAATCACAGTACAGCCACAATATTGCTTTGCAGATTCAGCCATTTTTCCATGTTACTGTAATTTGAATGATAAGCCTATTATAACAAACCTTACCAGTCTCAAACATTCTGTCGCCTAACTACCAAAACAGACAAGAAGAGTGAGCCATAACAAAATACTTAAGATAATGGGGGCCTTCAGAGGGAGGCTTTTACTGTCAATGGGAGGCATAGAAAACACTTGGTAAGTTCTGAAGAATATATTAATGGCAGTATCAATTTAATATATATTGCAAATCAAATATTTTAAAGCAATGAATGAGCATAATAGTGGTGAGAGTCTGCATGTTTTTGACTCACGCAGGAGGTGCAGACAGGAGCTTTTTTTAAGTTAAAGAAAAAATACAGAATTGTCATTAATTGACAAAAATAACATGAAATAGAGCACAAATTACAAATCAAAAAACATATATAATTTCCTTTTTTATTTTATTTAGTTGCCATATTTTTGCTGAGTCATTGTAGGCTGACGTTACCGCGCTCCGCCTGACGCTGTCACGTGTGAGCGGACAGCGTGCACCAGTGAGTAGGGCGCTTATATGAGCAGTGCAGCCCATCTCACTCAAACAGGCTGGTTTGTCTCTAACGACTTACTAACTGGTGGTTCACCTCGCTGTTATTCCATCACAGAGCAGTGATTTGTCGGCTACACTCAATGCTAGGAGCCACTCACTACCACGTCTCGTCTTTTTAAGTCTTCAGCTTTTAGCATTACCTTTGTGTTGGCTAACAAGGCATTAGCAGGTGATGAGCAAAGGGGCCCTTTTCTTCATGTGGATGCACAGCTAAGGTTGCAAACAGGACCGGCCGTTTAACCTGCTTCCTGGAGAGGTTTGACTGAGAGCTTGTGGACCTTTTGAAGCTTCCTAAGTATTCAGAGTTGTGCTAGTATTAGTAAGTTTTATGCTACGTCCCTGACTGAAGAAGCTAACTAGCCCCAAAACTCGCTCTGTTTGTAAGTTCAGCAGCAGCAAAAACCAGGTAGTGACTGTGCCATGGGTTTACTGTCACAAGGCTCACCACTCAACTGGGAAGAAACCAAGAAATATGCTGATTATATCCGAAAACACGGCATTATCCAGTTTCTCAACATCTACCACAAGGTCAAAGAACGGCAGAAAGATGTGCTGAAGTGGGGCGACGAGGTAAGAAGTGATTTGGTAGTAAATGTGTCAGACATGCTGGCTGGTATGATGCAACAATAAGAGTGTATCGATCAGCCTCAAATGAAATTACACAGTTTATATACACCATTTAAAACAACGGGCTATATAAACAGTAGCCATCAATTTTGCATTTATGACAACAGTGACTAGGGAACGTTAACTATATAACTAGACTGTCTTTGTGGTGTTTCTTTGTGGCAGATTAACTACTGCTTATTTGGGTTGTCCTTGCAGAATAAACGTCAAAACAAAGTCTGGTATTGACTTCTAGGTCAGCCTTCGGGATTTCATTCTCCAGTTTCTGCCAGTCTACAAACGTCAGTGTGCTCCAGCCAAGAGTTTTGATTTGGAACAATGTGGAATGTTGTTGTTATAAATTAATCCCTCTTTCAGACAGGGGATTACAGCACTGAACAGAGTCAATGTGAAGGAAATATGACTGATGAATTGGAATTGATGTGATGGCCTCCAAGTTTACTCTTAACCTTTACGTTTCAGGCTAGACCTGTTTGGGGAGTTTAGTAGTATTTGTCTTGAATTGTTTATCTCTAGGTGGAATACATGTTACTGGAGTGGGATGACACAGAAGAGAAGGTGCGGCTGGTTTTAAGAAGTGCTGATGTTTTGGAAACTCTTCAAGACCAGGGGGAAAAGGTCAACCCAAAGTAAGTGAACTCAAACTCATCAGTGTTCCAATTCATATTCACCTTAGGTTGCCATGGCATCTTCAGCCTATATTTAGTCAAACAAATTAAGTACTTACAGTGGGCTACAGTGTACGAAATGCAAATAAGTTTAGGCATAGTGAGAAAATATGTGAACAGTTTGAGGATTAACCCCTGTCATACATGTCATACATGTCAATTGTACTTGGGAAAAGGAATTCTTCTGACCTTCAGCTCTAAAACCACATTTCTTACACACAGTCAGAATGTATTGATAAAACCTTTTTTTTCTGTGTAGTGTTGGGCCGTCATTGTGAATTATTCCTTTAGGGATCATTACTTTATACTGTATTGTTTACAAACGCATGAAGAGAAAGGAATGTGAGACTTGTGAACCCGATAAAGAGTTTCTCGCCATGAATATGTCTGGATTATGTGCTACAACTAAGTCCTACAATAATAACTATACATATACACAACATAAGGGTGCATTTTTGGTTTACTTTTTTGAAAATAAGAACACATAACTGTCCACTTCTAATTCATGACTTTTATTTACTGGACTTTTGCAGCATCTAAAATGTTAAGATGAGCTCAGGCTGTTGTACATGTGTTTTTACAAGCAGCATGTGTGTGTTTTGTTTGCAAGCTGCACATGACGTTGGTTCAAATCTGTGCAGCCCACTTCACACAGGGGACATACCAGTGCCAGGGGACATACCAGTGCCGGGGGAATAGTGGCGCGCATTCCTCATTACTGCCCCTCTGTCGAGCACACTGTGGACCTCTCACACATGTGTTTGTGAACTGGGCCAAGATTAGGGCTAACCAGTCTATGTAAAGTGTAAACTACAGAGGCATTTTTATTTACCCAGATTGTTTGTTTGGTACTGATTTTTGTTTTGTATTATGGTAGGGCACTATGTGATACCTCACTGACCTTCTGCAACTCCACCACACCTTCCGCCACCTCTGATTCTCTGACTCCAATTTCCTCACTCCCATCACCAAATCCAAGCACCATACTTTGGGGGACAGGGCCGCCCCCATCCTCTGGAACTCTCCCCACACATCTGTGCAGACTCACTGCAAACATTCAAAAAATTGTTTCAAAACTTACCTCTTCAAAGAAGCATTCAACCTCCACCAATATCTCACTGTTCATTTGTTTGTCTTGTGTTTTTTTGTAAAGCGTCTTTGAGTTGTGAAAACATATGTATGTATGTATTCTTATTTCTCATTGCAATAACGTGATTGTTCAAGTTATATAACAGACTTTACTAATCATTGACTGCTTGACCAGTACTAAACAACTGTAAAGCAGGACTAATCATGTTTATGTGTTTGCAGCCATCCTACACTTTGGAGACCAGAGTATGGCAGCTACATGATTGAAGGGACCCCGGGCCAGCCATACGGTGGCACCATGTCAGAGTTCAATACTGTGGAGGGCAACATGGGCAAGAGGCGACGAGAGGCTTCATCTCTCCTAAACCCCAATGAAACACTGGCCACGATCACCTCTTTTCCAAGGTACTGCCTTTATAAAGCAGACTGTAAAAAGAAGCCTCATATATTATGTTTGTTTTTTTTAGCTTGACGTGCGTGTTGTATAAGCTGCTCAGTAATTCTGTTCGTCTCTTGTCACTTGACTCTTTGTGTAGGTTAGGTTGCCCGGGTTTCACCAAACCAGAGTATGCACCAACCCCTGTCGAGAAGGGAGTGTCCAAGTCATTGTTTTTCCCAGATCAAGCCATCAATATTCACCCCAGATTCAGGTTGGCCTCTTTAAAACAATGATGTCAATGAAAACAACTTACAATATAAAATGCTTATTTTATGCTGCCATGAAATACACAGACAAGTTTACATATAAGTTGATTTATTTCAGTACCCTTACCAGAAACATACGTCACAGAAGAGGGGAGAAAGTTGTAATCAATGTTCCAAGTAAGCAACAGTAGTAACTAATATCATCTTTATTGTGTATAATAAAATGCAAATAACATTTTTAATCATCAGTTTTTAAAGATAAGTGCACGCCGTCTCCTTTTGTGGAGGAGTTTCCTGAAGATGATGGTGAAGCCGCCAGAGCAGCGCTGCCTGATCATATTTATATGGACGCCATGGGCTTTGGCATGGGCAACTGCTGCCTGCAGGTATTGAATGACATGACTCTGCTCTTTTGGCACTGATGTAAATGAGAGGGTGTAACCTGATTTGAATGTTGTTTGTCTGGGTTTACAATCACAATAAGTCATGTATAAATGTACTTCAGACTCTGTTATGTTTTTGCAGGTGACGTTCCAAGCCTGCAGCATTGATGAGGCAAGATATCTTTATGACCAACTTGCCACATTTTGCCCTATTGTGGTGAGTAGATAAACAACTATGGTAATTTACATTTGACATTATTTACCTGTTGTCATAATTGTACAAAAGTCTAAATAGCTTTGCAATGTTTTCAGATGGCCCTTAGTGCAGCATCACCGTTCTACAGAGGTTATGTGTCTGACATTGATTGTCGCTGGGGAGTTATCTCGGCCTCAGTGGATGACAGGACACAGGAGGAACGTGGACTGAAGGTGAGCGCATACGATAAACTATACAAATGAAAAATGCATTTAACTACAGTAATGAGCTGGTGTCCTTAAGAGAAGGTGCAATGTTAGAGCAATGTTAGAGCTATTCAAAACGGTCATGTGCATTTACTTTTTGAATTATTTTACATCATAATTTTCATGGATAACACACTCTGTTGCAGCCCTTAAAAAACAACAAATACAGAATCTCCAAATCCAGATATGACTCAATTGACAGCTATCTTTCATGCTGCGGTGAGAAGTACAATGACATAAAATTGACGATAGATGAAGATATCTACCATCAGCTGATTAGCGGAGGTACTACTGACAACGTTTTTTACTAGAACTAGATTTACTGTATGACTAGGATTTTAACAAGAATAAATCTTGTCTTTTTACAGGAATTGACAAGCTGCTGGCACAACACATTGCACACCTCTTCATCAGAGATCCACTTTCTGTGTTTCAAGAGAAAATAAACCTGGATGATGAGAATGAGTCAGACCACTTTGAGGTGTGTTTTTGCAGCTTTATTTAGATCTAAAATTATTTAAAAAAAGACTACCTTTATTACAGTATGAGTTAATGCATCTAATAAATACATATTCTCTTCCTGCAGAACATCCAGTCTACTAATTGGCAGTCAATGAGATTTAAACCTCCACCCCCTAACTCTGACATTGGCTGGAGAGTTGAGTTTCGCCCAATGGAGGTACAATCCACATCTTAATGTGAAATATGACATCTTATATGTCTCTTTAAAGGCTCCCCTTGGTTTATTTATCTTTCAGGTGCAGCTAACTGACTTTGAAAATGCTGCTTATGTGGTATTTGTCGTGCTGCTAACAAGAGTAATTTTATCTTACAAACTGGACTTTCTAATCCCCCTGTCTAAGGTAATGAATACGACCTGATTTTTAATGACTTTAGTCAGCAGACATGACAGCTTGTATGTTTAACCAGGTGGATGAAAATATGAAGGTTGCACAGAAAAGGAATGCCGTCCAGGAAGGCATGTTTTATTTCCGAAAGGACATGTTCAAAGGTGGGGCAAACTTAAACTGATTCATGAGTTTGTTTAAAGCTATATACATACATACAGTTGTTTATTTTGTATTGTGAACAATCAGGATGCAACCCAGGTCTTGATGGCGCTACGTCTGCTGCCGCTGCTCAAAACGGCCTGGAAACTGATGGAGCCAATGAGGAGTACACACTGATGAGCATTGACACAATCATCAATGGAAAAGTGCATACTGCCCTATCCTTAAATTTAGTTGTTTTCATTTGCATCTACTAACGTACTTTTACTGTAGGAGGGGGTGTTTCAAGGCCTGATTCCCATTTTGAACTGCTATCTGGAAAACATGGAAGTGGATGTTGACACCAGATGCACTATTTTGAATTATTTAAAGCTCATTAAAAAGCGAGCTTCAGGTAAGAATCAGAATGAATCACTTTTATTATGATTTAAGTTACAGCTGTAATCTGGAGGCTTCCTGGCCTCTACTGCATCTTCAGAGTTTGTGTGGGCTGACGCCACTAAAACACGACTATTATTGGTCAAAGTGGTAACCCACGAAGTGTGATTTGATGGCGTAGATGCAGGAGAAATCGAATCAATTGTTCCTTGTGTCATTCCTGACCTTCCCTGAAAATTTCATCCATATCCATTTAGTGCAGAGGTTGCTAACAAACTGAACAGACAAACCAATGTGGGTGAAAACATAACCTCCTTGTTGGCAATTATGACAGATTACCTTAAATCATATAACAAGATCAGATAGTCATTTTTTAGCATATGACCTCCAGAATACAGCTTGAAGACATGAGTTGATTATTTTCCTGTAGGTGAGCTGATGACCACAGCCAAGTGGATGAGGGAGATTGTTGCGACTCACCCACAGTACAAGCAGGACAGCGTCATCACAGACGAGATCAACTACGACTTGATGAAAAAGTGTGACAGGATTGCAAAGGGCGACGAGCAGTGCCCTGAGCTTTTTGGTAACCCACTGAACCGGGTGAAGTAAGTCACAAAATCTCATGTACTATAGACCAAATATATGGCACGGGAAAATGAAAGAGGTCCAATTTAAAATGAAGAGAAAAACTGTATGCAATATGAAGAACATGCCTGCCTAAATGTATGTAAATATATTTACTCGTATCAGATTTTTATGATTACAGTTATTTTAATAGGGTTGAAACGTGCAGAAAGATTGTGTAATAGAAATCAAATGTGTATTTATTTTTCTCTGAAGAATTAAGCCTGTGTGAGAATGTAAATGTAGAAAAGAGTTGTATAGCAGTCTGCTTTTAATCCTAATCTTCTGTATATACTGTACCTTTGCTCTGATTTAACAAAGTCGGTACCTGTGTTTCTGGGTATGAGCTTTCTTTGCATTTGCTAGTTTATTTGCTAGTTTATTTTCTATCAGTTGGGATTTATTTTTTTCATTTGAAGACCTGACCTGCTGACTGACACTGTAGTGGGGCATGGAAGATAGTCTTACTGGAGTGGGGGTGCTAAACCATTGTTTGCAAGTGATGCTGCTTTAAATAAATTCATACAACAGGAAAAGGTATGTGATTTACTGTTTTAACATAATCTACATTTTCTCACATTTCTACTGAATAAAGCTTTGGACGATAGAAGAAAATTACCCTGCATCATTAGGCACATGTTTTTATTTTAGGTGCAGTTAACTTAAAGGTATAATAGAGGGTGTTTAAAAAATAGCCTAAGTACAATCAAGCACATAAAACACATAAAAAATCAACCAAAACAATCAACCAATCGTAGACCTTTGGGTTACGGCTATTATTGGTTGATTGAGGTAGCTTTAACTGTTATTGGCATAGACATAATGCAGAGTAAACGCCACATTAGCTGCTGGGGTGCAAGCCGTCATCCTGCCTGCAGAAGCAGCAGAAGATCCAAGATGCTTGAGCACCGTGATCCGTATTCTTACAGTTATATTGGGAAGTGACCCAGAAGTAGTCTTTATTATGTTTAAGGCTGCTTTATCGAGTGTGACATTTACAGACGCTAGTTTTTGAATCACTGCATACAACCTCTATTATACCTTTCAGTAATTTTACCTATAGCCAGATCAAATGAGTAAAAGAACTAGTTTTTCTAGATCTGGCTGGTGGCAGTTTATTTTGTCCTTTAGATGGCGCTCTAACTAGCCTTTAGGTTCACTTTACTGGCGTGTACCCAGTTAATGCCCATGTGGTTGATGCTGAAAATTGTGTATACATATTTTTATTCATAAGTTTATTTTAAATCACGTAGGCCTACTGCATTTTCTGGGCTCATAGTCCTATTAAAGAAAACCCGTTCCCGGTTCAACGTGAACCCTTCTACATACGCACGACGGTCCACTTTCATTGAGGAACACTGACCAATTGGAATCCAAAGAAAAAATACATTCTAACGCTGGCCACGTGGAGGAGGTTCAAGTCCTACTCCATCAATAGAGCACCATAAAACACTTGGATTGTCTCGCCGGGCTGGCACATTGTATCAGACCATAAATTCTATCACATGTGAGCTGATGTGCATGTTACCACTGGCCCCACCACTATAGGCTAAATAGGCTTAATCAGTTCAAGTTCTGGTTAATGGATGACAGGACCGTGGCGTGGTTTCTCGTAATAGCCTACAGGAAGGCTCGGGACGCGTTGATGTCATCCTCCTGACTGTGGCGATGCGCGGCCGCCCTTTGCAACTCACACCGGGTCACCTCGTGGCTCCTGCGGGGCATCGGGCCAGCGAGTTCCTCCCACTATTTTCCACTGAGCCACAAGGCAACACTGTGCTCAGAGCAGCCAAGGTTACACAGGCAGGCGTGTTCCCTCCGCGGCTCACAAGGTAGGCAACCACATCTGCACCCCCTCACTTCGCGTTGTGACCTCTTCACTCCAGACTTCGGTCAGGGTAAGGCGTTTGTTTTTGGCGTATGAAGCGCTCACGTTGAATGGGAGAGACTGGGGTGATGCTGCTGAAACTGTGAAACCGCGTCTGGCTGTAAACATCTGCAGGAGTTGTTTCTAGAATGTCTGCATTTTGGAGTTTTGTTGTGGCTGTCGTTGATAAAATTGCTTTACTATGAGTTTACTGTCAGTTTTGTGCGTAAAGTGATGTTGAACCTAACACATAGGCTGTGGCTGCTGGGGAATCGACTCTTATATAACAATGTATAGGATTGTTTTATACAAACCCATCAACATCATTACACCAGAACTGTCTGCATTTATAATCTCACTGCTTTTGAATCATCATCTTAAAAACCCTGGCTAATGTCAAAATGATGAAAAATCGAAAGAACGTCATTCATTCAAAATACCAATACATATCTAATTATAATAGACACTGGGCATGTTGTTCCTTATATGTAAGTATTTATAACATGGGTAACCAATTGTCTGCATACTATTCAAGACAAATCATGTCCACCTACATCAATACTACGAACAAGGATTATTATTGAGAGTTCATTTCTAAACTATTTATGCCATAATACTATTCCAGTTAGGTCTTCATGTGTCCAATTAATCACACAAAAACTCTAAACCAGCATTAGAATTATAGCCTATTGTTAATGATATTGAGTGTAGAGATGTATAAATGCACCATATTGAGATCAGTTGTTGTATTCTGCTGTCCTGCTGGTTAATGACACATTTTGCCCGATGCCAGTGTTGATCTTAAAGCTGACGTTTGTAGCTCATCATGCTCTGATTAAGGCCTGCAGATTATCATGTTTTGGTAATGCATCACTGAACATCAACATACTGATCAGAAAATACGTTTCATTCATGCATGTATAACTGATCACTGATTTTTTTATTTGTAATTAATACATTACTATATTTATGAATCTAACCATGTGCCAATGCATTAAAGAAACAATAGCCTACACTGACATAAAGGCAGAAGCCTATACTATCCGATTGCACCAGGTTAGTGACATTGAATTAAGATGATTTGGCTAAATTTGATATATTCCCATAAAGGACATTCTTTCAGTAAAGTCAATTATTATGGCTGGAATATCCTTTATGTGCAGATTTGTTGAGGGAACAATAGGCAGCAGAGGTCATGACCTAAAAGACAAAATATAAATATTTTGCAGAATCTCAGACACAGGGAGTAGCTTTATTATCTCAACAAAGTAACACACTGTAATTCCTACTGTCTGAAGGATGGCCCATAAGTGTCATCAAATCAGAAAAGACACAAGCAATATAAAGAAAACACATTCAAGATTTTTTTCATTGACATAATTCATTGATGTCAGAACAAAACCAAGGTTGTAATCAAGTAAGAAAGCCAGATAACCAGAATAATAATATACCAGTGTGTATTGTCTGTTTACCACATACCTCTGTACAGTCTGCATTCTTGTCTTTGTGTGTATTTGCCTTCTTGTCTTTGTGTGTATTTGCCTTCTTGTCTTTGTGTGTATTTGCCTTCTTGTCTTTGTGTGAAGTTGAGAGCCAAAGTAATGTGTGCCTTTGCAGCTGCCTATCTTGTGAAATATTTTTACTGTACACCCAACTATCATCTTGTGTGTGTGTGTTTTCAGGTTACAAATGGAGTCCTTAAATCACAAACTGAATTCCTACTTTGAGATTTGGCTAGGTCACAGAGGTAAGATTATTTTGAAGATATGTCAATTGTGTTACATTAACTGCCGTTTGAGGGCTGGGCAATATATGATATACCAATTTTCCAACTATAATACTGGGGAATAAAGGAACAATGTTTGGTGCAGACGTGAGCGCTTAGCCTGGGAACCTTTATTCAATAAGTTTAAGCCTTAAGAACTAATATTTGCCTGTACATTTTTATTTGACTATAATATGTGGTTTGTTTTCCTGAGATAATAAAAAAGTCCAAATGTAGAAATTGAAATCAATATGTTACACACTGAAAATTAGGGCTCCAATTTGTCAAACATAATTACATAAATACAATCCTGCCATTCTTATTTATGACCTTGTTACAGATCCACAGGTGAGAGGATGGCTGCTGGTGGATGACTACTACTGGACCTTTGCACTGACGGTCACGTACCTCTTGATTGTGTGGATGGGGCCGAAGTACATGAGAAACAGGCAGCCATACTCCTGCAGGGGCCTCCTCCTGATGTACAACCTGGGCCTGACACTGCTGTCTCTCTACATGTTCTGTGAGGTAGTGATGGTCACTGGCCACTTTATTAGATAGAGCTAGTATCTATTGAAGTTGTGATGTTCTGCTCTCATCACTTCACTAAGATATCGTCCTGTAAAAAAAAAAAAACTGTTGAGAACTGTCAGTACAGTTGCTTTTAACGGTTAAAGGCTGTTCATAAAATCACAGTAAGTCCATGTGATTTCTGATGCTTAAAGAGTATTTGTCTGTTAAATGACATGCTAGAAAACAGCATAATCATGATTTTGAACATATCTTAACATCACCTTACAGTTAGCCTATTTTTATAGTTTTATTCTAAACAATATATACTCTTTATAAATTAAGACATTTCAAATATGATCATAACCAAAATATCAAAAAACACAACTTCTTTTGTTAAAAAATATATTAATAATATACATATTGATGATTCACATAGAAATAGTCACATCTAACCACAAAAATCAGTCAAAGTCAGTGAAAAATACAACTGAACTTACTACTAAAAATAACAATTGTGCTTCAGGGACAAAATAGAGAAAACCAGTTTTACCTTAAAAATTTGACATATTGAAACTGACCTAGTACAGTCCCACTCAAAGTCCATCAGTTTCCTCAGCAAAGTAAATACACATGAGTTCAATGATGAAAAGACCTTTCCTCGCCCTGCTTTTGTTTACACAGTATAAATAAAAGTATAAATATATAAATACAGTATAAACAAAAGTATAAATATATAAATACAGTATAAACAAAAGTATAAACATATAAATACAGTATAAATGAAAGTGTTGGTTTAGACACAAGGTAGCCTCATTATCTTGAGCATAATCTATATCTTAATAATATATATATATATATATATATATATTTTTTTTTTTTTACAGGTATTCCTATACCTATATATCCTATACATATGCCCAGGACTGCTTAGTTCTTTAGATGACTCTAAACTCAACTGTTTAAGTATGATTAAAACTCTGTGAACTGCTCTTCTAGTGAGTTTGTCTAACTCTCACACAAGGAGAACGCTCCTTAAGTTCACCCGTTCCTGTCCCTATGCAGCACACATGCTAGATTATAAAAACACAGAGCATTTGTGAAAAGTGACAAAAACAACCTTGGATGGGCCTACATTATTATATCGGCGAAAACAGCGTGTCGCCGATATTATGGAATCACGTCGGTGCGCGTCCGCGTCCGCGTCCGCAGATCCTAGCTGTGAACGCGATAACTCAAAAACGAATTGCC
>JAVQKC010077168.1:0-19454 GCA_036025475.1 Philypnodon macrostomus | reverse complement strand
GCCAGTTTGCGCCTACGGCCCCTCCGACCACCACCAAACACCAATCACACAACCACATTCATTCATAGGCAATGTGGGTTAAGTGTCTTGCCCAGGGACACAACAACAGTGTGCGCTCGGATGGGGACTCAAACCATCGACCCTCTGGTTGAAGGACGAGCGCCTACCCACTGCGCCACCAATTATATTTGTATTATATTACTATCAGATCTAAGAATTTTGTGTTTCAAACTTGATTGAACAATTACTGCTGCAGATGCCCAGTTTCAGATTCCTGTTTCACTACTGTATTTTGTGCTGTCAGTATTTTTATTTGAGTCATATAACTCAGATTGAACAGATTGAAGTAGCAGTTTTACTAACCCAAACGGTGGGCATATCGAAAATGACCCCAAATTGCATCGTTTCCAGAATGATTTACATCAAGCAGACAGTGTTATTTACTGGGGTATGAATAATTCAGGCCTTTAACGATTTGCTGAAATATAAATGGGCAGTTGTGATAGTTGCCAACACTGAAGAAGAGTATGGAGTCCCTGTGGGGGGATCGGTGCCGCAGACCGGAGACCACACCACAACGTGATACGGAGGTTCAATCTACACTGTGTACACTCGCTGAGTCAGCACAGGCACTACATCACACACAAGCATCGTATCATCTCCATGTCAAACACTGGACCACAGCCAGAGAGGAAGACCTACTGAAGTATGGAAATGAAGAGTTATAGGTCAGGTGTCACAATGGCAGAGAAAGACAGTCAAAAGATACAAACACATGCAAACAATAGCCTACTGAAATGACTGGCTTTTTGTTTTGCACTGTACAACAAATGTAATACCACAAACCATAAATAATATATTAAGCAACATTTGTGGGTTCTTTTTGTCTGTTATGAACTGCATATCATTTTCATATCATGTTCTCCATCAGCAAGATTCTATATGCTTCTCATCTTAAAATCGGAGCACATCATGGGGCATTTTGATGTATTGATGGTATCATCAAAGGAACCAGAGTTATACATTTCAATAAGCAAATCTTCAGAAGAAGAATTTGACAAAGCAAGAGCAAGAAATGAAGATCCTGAAAATAAAGCAGTGATGTTTAAACACACACAAACATGAAGGAGCATAATGAAAAGATTAAGGACTGCCTTGACGTTTTCATTAGGCTCCTTCTCTATAGGATGACTCTGTATCAAAATGTGCCACTTCCTCTTTGCTGTAATTATAAATAATTGGCCTCTGATTTTATCGCTCGTCTTGATACCACGCTCAAGCACATAAAAAATACAGGTACTTAAAGATTCAAAAACTGGTTCAGATTAAAACTCAAATTAGGTTTTAATTTTCATATGAAATGATGTGTGTCTTTGACGTTCTTGACTATGGCCATGTGATCTATATGAACTCTGCATGTCTTGGTCCCTCCGTAGCTGAGCTGAGCAGCAGCTACAGTCTGTGCTCACAGGACCTGCTTCTTCTTTCTGAGCCCAGAGCTCACACTGAACTGGGACAAAAGGCTTTTGGATTTGCTGCACCTTATTCATGCAATGAACTCCAGAAAGATTTGAAATTGAAGGAAGTGAGATCACTTGATACTTTCAAAACTCTTTTAACTGAACTGAAACGAATTCTTTTAGCTGTAATTGTTTGAATGAGTTCTGTCTCTATTGCATTCATTTGTATCGTTGATATATTAGTGTGACGTGTGGATGATTAAACTGCTGGTGTGCTGCTGCCTCTTGACCAGGGCACTCTTGTAAAAGAGATTTGCAATCTCAATGGGTTTTTATCCTTGTTAAATACAGGTTCCTAAACACTACTCACAGACTCTAACCTGGACTTCCTGTCTATAAGTGATTCCTAATATTCCTGACAATATGATTGACATGACGGCCATATAAAGAAAATAACAAAGACTATCAGAACTAGTTTGAATTGTTTTCACATTATACGATCTTGTTTATCAATACATTCTGCCAAGATATACTTCCATGCTTTGATTTGATCCCATTTGTCATATTGTATCTCTGTCTGGGCCCAGGCTAACCAATCAGAAAAGTGTTGTCTCTCTTTATAAACAAGCCTTAACCCTTGTGTTGCCTTCACATTTATTGAGCCACACGTTATATGAACACACCTGTGCACATGTTTTACATACATATCTGTGTATATTTACCACCAGAAGCTTCCAATTCAATTACTTTCAAAGAGAGTGACCTCTGGGCCACGTGAGTGTGCTTGTGTGAGTGTGTGCACTGTTAGTGTATATGTATGTCTGTCAATGTCTAGGTATGTTTAGAAGTATATGTGGGTTTGTCTTGGTGTGATCCTGTGTGATTTTGTATATCTGGGACTACATTTGCCCAGAGCTCAGGGCCACAGATCTGGAACCCCATACCTGCCCAATTAAAACACTCTCAGATCTGAAGTCAAACAGGCTCAGATCCACTCAGACCTGTGAACATTACAGCGACATTGGTCTTTGTCTCACTGTTTGTGTTTGTTTTGGCTCATGGACATGGTCTCAAAATGAGTTATGACCTCTGGACATGGCATCTGTTGCACGTGTGACCGCTTTTTGTTCTGTCTCTCGCAAATAAACAGTTCGCCTAAATAAAAACGGTCTACCGGTGGCATCTTGTGGTTGCAACGAAGAATTGCAGTTGAACCGAATGCTGAACGCGCGCACAGTAAAGCGTATGATGGCATGTATTTACAGCAGATTTACAGTGTGGGAGTTTATACTCGACTAAAGCGTGTGTGTGAAAACATCAAAGATGACGCACTGAAACATTCCCAGAAACACAGAACAGTAAACAAACAGAGAGCTGTACTTTGGAACTGCGCTTCAAGCTTAAATCGTGCAAATGCGTGTGTTTCAAATGGCAGCCTTTTTAAAGGCATTACTATGTTCGCTTCTTCTAGACTCTCAGCTGGTCTGTGGAGGTAATGACATGAGAGCCTCAAGGCTTTCAGAAACCTGACAGGCGTCTGCTAATGCCAATGTATTCACTGTCTCCAGCTCCAATGGCGGAACCGGTGTTTTTGACTACCCGGACAGCTAACGCCATCCTGCAGCGGCACAAGCGCTACAACACCGGGATTTTTGAGGAAGTGCAGGAGGGAAACCTGGAGAGAGAGTGCATCGAGGAGAAATGTGACTTGGAGGAAGCCAGAGAGATTTTTGAGAATGACGAAAATACGGTGGGTTGGCGTCATTTGTCTCATTAAAATAATGTAGATTGTAATTCTATTTTTTTTGTTTTTGCAGATGGAGTTCTGGCATGGTTATATAGGTACAGATACGTTGACTGCATAGGCCTATTAGCATACACGATTGGTTCAACAACAGTGGTGAAAAGTAACAAGTTACTTTTAAAAATGTAGTGTTTGCTCAGAAAAGAAATGTAACTGAGGAAAGGGGAAGTAGACCTATAGACGAATTGCCTTGTGATGTATATGTAGAGCACTTCTTCTGGAGACTGTGGGCACTGATCACCTTTCTGTGTTCATACAGGTGGTAATCAGTGTGCATCAAGTCCATGTCTGAACCAGGGCTCATGTAAAGAACATGTGGGTTACTACACCTGTTTATGTGGGTCTGGCTTTACCGGAAGAAACTGTGACATCGGTAAGATAGTGCATCCATCTCAGCCTTTTATAAGCAACAGGAATGTTTTGGTTAGATTGGTTGCCATTTTGGAATGACTATAAACAGCAGCATGGTTCTATTTTGTATTACTTACATTGATTTACCATCTTACTGATAATGTTCCAATTTGATGTTGCTTTGGCTCAGGTAATAGTTTATGCTATTGTTGTGTCCTTGGGAAGGCGTGTTAGTGTGTTGTGCTGTGAACTGGTTGAATAATTGACCCAATTGTAATTTATTGAAATAGCCATTAAGACCTCAGAAAGGACATTTTTATACATGATTATTTTTATTTTTACTCTTCAGTTATAGCAAGAAGATGTGACATAAACAATGGACAGTGTATGCACTTTTGTGAGTCCATTGGAACCTTTGGGGCCAAGTGCTTATGTGCAATGGGGTATATACTGAGTGAGAATGGAATGGACTGTGAAGCTGAAGGTAATCAGATTGAGTTTCTTCACATATCAGTACAAGGATTCCTTTCTATACAGTATTTTTGTATGTCAACAGTCAACTTCCCATGTGGCAGAACATTCCTAACAGAGATTATCAAAATAAGAAAAAGATCCTTGTTCAATAGTGAAGACACCATCACCACAACAACCACAGCGCCATCTCTGACTCCAGCCAGTGTTACATCTCCATCTTTACACACAAATACCTCCACAGACACTGTCACAGGTGCCCACTCTGTTAAAAAACTGCCCCTATGGGTGTTCAATGAAACAGAGCACCCCACAGAGGGGGCAAAAGAACCTACGAAACGCATAGTAGGAGGAGAACTGGTGAGTGAAGGAGCGATTCCATGGCAGGTAAGCTACAAACATTCAAAATCACCTTTAGATATATGTTACAGTTCTTGTTTATGGGGGTTAAAATCTACACAACACAGAAATGCTGAATCAAATGTAGAGTAGCGTATGTCTATCAGTAGAGGCCAATGGCACTTATATACAAATGCAAATGCACTGTGGCTGCCCACTGCTCCTGACAGGTTGCCCGGCAGCATTGAGGGATGGGTCAAATGCAGAGGACACATTATAAAATAATAAAGTGTAACCTTAACCTTTTATACAATTGGTCAAAAATGTAATATAGTTTGTATGTATACATACATATATATATGTAGGTAAATGAGCAAATGAAAATAAATACAGCTGACATCTGTACATTTTGAACATAAAAAATAACCATATATGAAAATATGGTGGTAGATTTTATATAGCCTCCCATTATCTTCAATCAGGTTGCACTGATAGCTCATCCAAGTGGCCAGTTATTCTGTGGAGGATCTATTCTGAGCAGTCAATGGGTCATCACTGCTGCCCACTGTATAGTGAAGGGTCATGGCTCCTTTTTGGTCCGAGTTGGTAAGAGACAAAGAGTGCTACATGAATGTTCATGTCATCATTGTCCTCATCACTGTTTTCTCACAGGGGAGCTTGACATCTTCGTGAATGAAGGCACAGAGCAGGATCATGAAGTGTCAGAGAGCCACATTCATCCTCGTTACAACTCCAGTGTGAGTCTGTACAACCACGACATAGCCCTCCTGTATCTAAGGACCCCCATCGACTTCACCTCCACTGTTAGACCTATCTGTGTGGGGCCCCGTGCCTTCACAGAGGCCCTAATCCAGAGGGCCTCTCCAGCCACAGTTAGTGGCTGGGGGCGAACACGCTTCCTGGGATCTATGTCTGGTGTGCTAAGGAGCGTGGAGGTTCCCTTTACTGACCGAAGTACCTGTAAAGAAAGTAGCAGTGCTAGGATCACCCCCTTCATGTTCTGTGCAGGCTATAACACTGAGGCTAAAGATGCCTGTCAGGGGGACAGTGGGGGACCTCATGCAAACATTTATCATGACATGTGGTTCCTGACAGGCATCGTGAGCTGGGGAGAGGAGTGTGCCAAAGAAGGCAAGTATGGAGTCTACACTAGAGTGTCACTGTACTATAGCTGGATCAACCATGTGATGGGAATCACGAAACACAGACTGGAATCTGATGTGGAGGACCTTTTAGACAATAACACACATGTGTAAATCTTCTCATCTTTATTATTACTTTTGAAAGTATTTAATTAATATTTAGAATCTCCCTCCAATCCAATTCATATTACTAAAACCCTGAAAAGCATAGCATACTTAAACTATCTGCTAGAACATGGGTTCCCAAAGTGCTGGAGGTCGCGAGATTATTTTAGGATTAATTATTTGTAGATTTTTTTTTACTTAAATGGCATGTTAGTCATAACAGTAGTGTATTTCCAAATAAACCATGCAAATAAAAGCACCACACCAACATGTGAAATGCTTTTTATATACAGTCCTTTATATGTCCTGTGCACATTCATATTTTTGAACTTCTCAGGTGGACCGGGGGTCCCAGATCTATCTTGCCATTATTGGTAGAATATTAGCACTACCTACTATCTGCCAGTCAAGTTATTTACATGCAGCTGAGCTGAGGAGCAAAAAGCTAAAATATTTAATATCCAAATGTACCGAAAGATTGATTCGCTTTTTGCCACAATTATACATAAAAAAGTGATAATATCAGTTTATGTCAATACATATTTAATTATACAGTACTGGAGAAGTACAAAAACGAGCAGTTGAACTCAGACACATTAAAATACAAACTGCCGCTGACAACGTGCAGTTTTTAAAACAAACTTTTAGCAGCAAGCGTTTCCGTTTTTGGCTCATTGGTAGACATGATCTTTCAAGCATATTCTTTTGTTTTCCAAAATGGAAAATTGTGCAAAATCTGCAGCATTGATTGTTGGAACAAACCAAAATGATTTGAGCAGGATCGATAGTTAAAAACAGTAGCACATCACACATACATCATGAGATAAGAAACATGACATAAATAAAAACAGTAGCACATCACACATACATCATAAATGAGCAACATAGGAAACTTGTAGCGTGCAGTTCCTGCTGCCTCCTGAACTCATCTCCATATCAAACACTGTGTATCAAAGGCATCCCTCCAACTGGGGCCTCAATTTGATGTCACAAAATCATCTAAGTCTGCAATCAATATTTAATTAAGTGTTCAACACAAGGGTATTTCTTATGTTGGCTTCATGATCCCTTTTAAATGAGAAGATAAGAGTAAAATGCTGCACTGAAGAGGAAGTACAATTCACTTTTTACTGAGTGGACGAAGTGTTAAGTTCACTTTCTCTTGTTTTTTTCTGTAACAGCATCAGCATCAGTGAATCCAGTGGGTCACTACCACGTGTGCCTCTATTTGTCTTTGACATCCATCTTTTTCACTCAAGCCTGTGCTTTACATTAGTGACAGTGACATGTCGGAGCAGGGCATATGGTTCTCATCTCATATTCAACACTAGTCACATGGAGCATTTCATTCAAGCTGAGATTGTGAAGCTGAGAACACAGTAGAAATACCAGTGATACAGATCAGACTGCATCTTACTAAAGGGCTTGTTACATATGTAAGAGTTTAGGTTAAGAGAGTAATATTTAACAAAGTGTAAAATAGGCTAAGACATTAGGGTATGGCACGTATTGGCATTTGAAATGCTGGACTAACGAAGTACGAGGAGTGCCTACAATAAATAACACTATCTATGTAGAATATGCTCGAGAAAATCCTCAATCGAACACAGGAAATGCAGACGAGTGACAAAAAGGTTTCAAGTAAAAATGGGGAAAATGATCAACCTCTTTCATTCAGCGTGTTTCTGTATCCACAACTCAGCTGATTGTCCAAAATGAGATCAGTCTTTCTGTTGCCTGTCACTGATTCACATTATCATATACATTCAAGAAGTTATATACGTTGTATAAAAAACAGTCAGGTCTTGATCCGATGCTTGAAAAGCCTTAAATACAGCAAAAAGTAGCACCGCAGAGAGCAGACAGGAGCAGATAGTGCATCTTTAAAAAACAGATATGGCTCAAACATGTCTCTTTGATCAGTTCACAAGGAGCAGGTCAAAACCACATCAGATTGAGTCCTTTTTATGGAGAGCTGAGTTTTCTCACCTTTGGGGAAACTGCCGCTGTGAAAAAAGAAGACACAGTTTAAAAAAAACAAAAAAAAAACAAACTGAACATTTTTAGATAAATTACCTCCCAGTCTGAAGGACTGTCCTCTGTTAACACAGGCTAACACAGACTGCAGGCTCGCAGCTGACAGAGAGCCCTCCTGACGCTGGCTTAGGTTTTTTACCAGCCTACATCGAGGCAGAACAAAGAGCACAAAGCCTTGAATAACTATAGAGTATATTGTTTCTGAGAAAAAGAAGTCTGTATTCTGATGCTCCCGTTCCTCTCTTTTAGCGCTGGTACCTATCAGCTTCGCTCTTCTAAGTGGTTACTTTTTAATGTACCCCGAGTTTCAACTGAACTGGGAAAAACTGCATTCTTCTATTTGGCACCATGGGGATGGAATAACCTACAGAAAGAGCTTAAACTAGAAACACTTATCTCCATTAATGAATTTCAGGTCTCTCTTGAAAAAGAGATTCTGAATCTCAATGAGACTTCCTGGTTAAATAAAGGTTAAATAAAAATGTGTTAATTACATACAGACAGAAAAGAGGTTCACTATGTTTGAAATTGAATTGTGAAGGTGTGTTTTTTACAAGCACAGATTCAGTGCAATACAGTATAGTATCACATGGCTGGATTTGGAATATGTATTGGTTCAGTCAAGTCGTAGAGAGATCTGTAGGAATTCAACAGACCTGGGATGCTTCTTGTTCTAATTTTCAAAAATGTGTATCCTGTTTGGACGATTTGTCTTGAATTTTCAGGTTTGTGTCAGTGCGATTAGAGCCGACTGTACTGATGTGCAGTGTATGATTTATGATATAAACAATAGCTTGAAGTCCTCGTCTGAGAGAGATTAGCTGCACAGCGAGATAAAAGGCTCCGGAACATTCCCATCAGCCCCTGGGAGCTGCTCCGATACTTCTCCAGAGAGGCCCAGACTGTCGAACAAGTACGATTAAAAATAAACTTCATTTTCTCTTCCAACTGCCATGTCAGGATGACTGAAGCAGCTTCCTGTAGAGAGTGCAGCATTAGACTCACCATTATTTTACCAATATAATGTGAAATAAACTTTAGTAGTAAGGCTTGCAACATTACTCCCTGATTGATTGGCACAGATGACACAATTCAATACTTCAGCACATCCAGCACGTGTATTTATACATCCATTCCTCTGAGGTCACTAGTGCCATGGAGCCTGACCACTGTGCACAGCATTAACTCCGTTCAAAGATCTTTTCAATTCTTTTTTTGTCCTTGGAAAACTTCAAAACCCAAAAGGGCACAGGCAGAAGGCAAGCATATTCCTATAACGCCCACCACACAAACGTTTTACATTTCAAGTACAATAATAGGATTGAGAATGTTTTTTGTCGTAAGTAACTTTATTAATGTGAATGTTGTTAATTAATGTTATTATTCCATTATTTCTTCAAAGATCATAAACACTATCCCTGGCCTGAATATGTATTGGCGTTATATATAAAGTGTACAGTTTTAAAGTCTCTCAGTTGTAACGCTTTTAAGTTCAGTATGTATGTGCAGCCCAGAACCAACACAAACAACATTGTTCATCCTGAATCTATGTTTTGACAACGGATACTTCTCTTCAGATCCTTGACCTGATTTTTTTGACCGGGACTTACTTTTAGTGAAGAATGTAGAAGTAGAAGTTTCAGTATAGCCCTGCTTTTAAGATTTCAAAATCCTGTATGAAAAATATATGTATGTGTTCTATTTAGACATTCTTTGTTCTGTGAGATGAACAACCTCTCTCTGTGTATCTGAGCTGTTGTCTGATCTTACTGGTCATAAACACCAAAGAAAAACTCATTATACACATCTCTACAAACACACACACACACACACACACGCACATATACAAACACACACACACACAAAAAAACATTTCAACAGAACACTTACTTCTTCCAATAAACACGGCCAATTACTGGTCTTTTATAATAACACTTTCTTTTTGAATCAAGCTCAAAGGTCTCAATAATGAACGCCACAGCCTAATTACAGCCACTATTTTCACATGTGGTTAGCTGGTGGTTAGTTCGGGTGCTGCTGGTGAACTCATTAGAGCGTTTGCAAGAGAACTTAAAGATTATGATATTTTATTTATTACAACCTGCTTGCCGTGACTTATTATGCTGCTTTGCTCTTTCCTTTTGATTCGATTATAGAGATGTAGCAGCTCGGTGCTCCTCAGAACTCTCCCAGTTTCATTAAAGGCAGCTCCTGTCCAATAATCACGATTACAATAAACACATATACAGCTTAGACTTTCATTATACCGTCATTTTAATAGTCTTTAAGTGCAAAGAGAATATTGAAATGTCATCGCAGTCAATGATAGCCTAGTCTTATTTAAGGACACAGTCTAGCAAACAATTCATTATGTATGAGTTCTTTTGCTTTATGCTTCTCATCAAACTGTCTAATTGAATATACAAGAACAAAATAACAGCATAACCTCTGCACATACAGTAAATGCTGCTAGGGATGTGGTTTAAAAGCCCACAGTTGCTGACCCAATGAGAATAAACAGGAATGTTCATTAATCACCTACATTTAGAAGCATTGCACTTTTTTTCTTTCCATTTGAAAAACATTTATGTAATTATTTTGCATCTAAGAAAATGCCTATACAACCCTGGAGTGATAGTAGTTTGTTATATAGTGATGGTGTGTAGAGCAGAGAGAGGTCTGAAAGGTGAGGTGAGGGATTTGTATGTGAAGTGATTTAGTAGTGAATGCAATAATCAACACAAATGCCAGTGATAGTTGAGTGTGGGGGTGATGTGTTGCCAGAGCTTGGTGTGGGTGAGAATTCTGGCAGTGGAGTTTTGGACATGTTGGAGCCTGTTCAAGAGTTTGCTGGAGATCACAGATGACTTCACTTCAAGCTGATTGTAAAGAGTGTTAAAACGGGTTGTTTAGTGATTAAAAATATTAGTGGATAGATAGAGGTTCCAATCAATGAGTGTCTTACTGTAAGTTCTGCATATTTGATTGATTCGAGACCCCAAAACATTATAATACAAAATAATATGTTATTAGGAAAAACAAAGTATACATTTAAATGTTTAAATGCTGAACTGTTTGGGCTAACCCTGACAGCCCTGACAGCCCTGACAGCCCACCACAGTCTATTTCCTGAAAGACTCAATGTTAAGTGAGCCTTGCATGTTTCACAGGTATAGGAAAATGTCATAGGAAAAGGTAAAAATATGTGTGTACCTAGATACAATGTTCTATCCCACTGGTCACAATAGACCATTAACGAGTTTACTCATTATACAGAATAAATACATTTGAGTAATTGCAAATGCATATATCACTACTAGACACCTTAAAGATGATGTGTACCAATTTTTTATAATTTGATCATACTTTACTAGCTAACCATGTGATATTGACACATTTAATGCAAACATTATAAACCTTCAGTGTTTACTGAAAAAGTAAACTCACTATTGTGACCGGTGGGATGAAATAATCATTTTGATTATTCCTTTGGAAGATGGACAATGGTGTACACTCTGGAGGTCTTCTTCTCTTTTCATTGGTCTGTCTAGATACTTTTTTGCAGAGAACCACTGTTTCAGATTACAGCAGACAGTTTCATTAGCTTCTGTGATGAGTCCAATCTATGCAGTGTTGTCAATAAATGTATCATTTTAGAAGCTGAATTAGTCTAAATGAGAAGCTCCACTTGGTGCGTTCCCAGTGTGTCCATCAGGGAGCTGGTTTGGAGATGTGGGTAATTGGAGCCATACACGTCTCATGTAAATCTTAAGTGCGTCTTTGGTTGGCTGTTTATGTTTGACGGAGCACAGCTGGTGAAGGCAGCCTGGATTCTGCCTGTTCTGGTGTAATTAGAGCTGGAGCAGCTCGCGCCTCACTCACAGACTGTATATGTACTGTACTGTACTGCTCTGGTTGCTCTGACAGTCACTGATGAGATATGACATTCATTCAGTGTGTTCAACTGCCCATTACTCTCCACTGTATATTGTAGGCAGACCAGAAACTAGAATGCATTGTTATTATTTTACAACATAGATTGAAATCTGATATTGTAACATTTATTAACAAAGTTTTGTCAAATATAATTGTTTGGTTCTGTGTCTAATGCACAGTACCCATGCTAGTTTAGATTTTCAGTGGATTGCTGTAGCCTTCCTTATACATGCCATGTGGCAGGTCAGAGTTTAACTGTGTACATCACTGAGTCACAGCACATATATTTTATTATACTGTTAGATTTTATATACTGTCTTTGTTGATGGTTATTTTGGTCCCACTGAAGGTCACTTTTCTGTAAATACCAGAAAGGTACAAATTCTCCCATGCTGGTCACAAAGATGTCTGCTTGCATGACCTCTGACATTATACAACACATTAAAGTTGGCTTGTTCTTTTTTCTTGTAAATGCTGTGGGCCTCAGATTGCAGAGGGCAGCAGAAGCACATATACACGCTCCCATTTCACTGTCTATACTCGTCTGTGTCTGCCTCAAAATGGGAATGGGTGCAACACTTCTACCTTTGATCTGCTCTTTCTCTCACATTCTGCCATAGCCTGTAGCACGCTGCTTTTCCAGCTTTTAAAGTGTCGGACAAGTGGGCTGATCGATGTTTACAGTCAGTGGAACAGCACTATTAGAGCACTGTGTTTTACTTAAGCCGTGGATGCAGTTGTCAGTTGTCTGTCTGTGGCCCTCGGGGGCCGATAACACTATCTTCGACATTAGCTTTTCTCTGGAAAGGTTCAAGACGGGCTTCTTTCAAACATATTTGGGCCTCCGGGGCTAGGAGAAGACAGCAAACAAACAGAAATCTATTCCACTGCAGCCTCCGATAGTGGGGTTAGGAAGCTTAGGGGACATGTTTGCCGAGTGGAAACGTCAATGCATCTCATCCAAAACAAAACAGAGAAGTGTGAACAATACACCTCCACAAAGATAAATGTGTGCAATATGCAGGGCCATATGGTGCTCTTCCATTAGCCTCGGCAGCGTCGCGTGTTGAGCTTTGTCACCAGCACACAGCAAGTATTAAATGTTCATGGAGAAAGAGAGCTGTTTACTCTGGACACACTTCAGCTGATTCAAGTTCTACAGGAGGTGAAAAGTTTAGGCTAAATGTTAGATTATTCATGTGAGTATAGTAATTAACTGTGGGAATGCTCCTGGATGTGCAGATTATAATCCTGTGTTAGCATGTACGGTACTGCTGAATTGAAATGCGTTTGTTCTTGCAATTTAGAGACTAATAAGTGACTTTATAACTGTGCACTTAATTAAGAATCATTGGGCTGTTCCTCCAGCTGTGCTCACTCCATCCTCTCTGAACAGAAAGTAATGAAACTTTTCTTGATTTTTATAATGTTGCTCAAGGCCCATTAGCAAACTGAGATATTGGATGCCACTTTTGCGAAAAACCCCATTTCCAGTGACAGTGTGGTGTGAGTGCCGCAAGAGCATGTGTGCCAGATTGCTGACATAACTAGAATACTCTTTCAAAAACATATACAAGCCCTCTAAAGCCTCTATCATTGTGCAAATAATATTCTCTTATCCCACATTCATCTCTTCATCCCTGTGCATCTGCCGTAATGACGTTCTTTATTTTATTGTAGAGACTGGCTTCTCCGAGGAGATCACTGCTCCCGTCTCCGGCTCGCACCCATTTCTAGCTGATCCAAATCTTGACGGTTTATTAATGTTGCCCACTGAAGACCAGCCTTGTGGCAGCGGGGGTACCATCATTCTGACCCCCTCCACTGTGCTGTGAGTGTGTGTGTGTGTGTGTCACAGTGAGAGAGAGATAATGGGCTTGCAGGTGAGCCCAGTGGCCATCATGAGCCTTGCCATCATTACATCATTACAGAGGGGGGGGAGAGGGTGGTGGGAGGGGCAGTGGTGCACCCAGGCCACGTTCTGTCTTCATCAGAGCTACTGTCATTTCAAACAACAGTGGCCTTATTGCATCTGGGTTTGTTCAATCATGCTAGTTAATAATGAAGAATAGACACATGCAGCACTTCATCCTGTCCTCACACATATACGCTGATATCGCTTTCTGATTTTTCATGACTAGTGTTGTTAAATACACACTATGGAACTTTTATCTTTTATGTTTTCTGGAGCCATATGTTCTGTCAGGTTTTATTATAACTACACAGAAAAGTAGGAAGACATCTTGTTTTCTTTTAGTTGGATTATGTATTCAAATGCAGTAACAAGACACTTTGGGACAATTGCCTGAGTAAGCCCGAGCGCCAAACAAATTTAGTCTAAAACCCGCATTTGGCCTCCGGGCCATTGTTTGGACACACCTGTATCAACTGCACTTAAATGTAGTGTGATTTTTGTGGAGCATGTTTGTCTGTTTAGTCTTTGGCTTTGCTCACGTCATGTCCAGTATCATGTGTGTTAGTGTGTCGTTAACTGTAGCCAAATACATTTTAAGGCATACGATACAATATGACACAAGAATACAGTTCAGTATTTGTATTAGGCAATTTAAAGGCTTTGTCAAGAATTACATTTTTTGATGAAATATTACATTGTGTTCCTTTATTCACTTCATATTGTATGTGTTCGGCATGCCATGACTACCTCCATGGCAGTGTATGTCTCTGAGTCAGCCAGCTTGGGCCTATAGTTGCTGCACAAGGAACCCTGGACCCCTATAACAGGAATCATCTGAGCAAATAGTCTGCTTCTCCAAACACATCTGACCCCCTGCTCCTGACAGGATCACACCTGGTCACATGATGAGTTCCAAACTAACCAAAACCCACATGGATCAGTCACATGTTTAAGTGAAAAGTTCAATTAAAACATCGTGTTTCCTGTTGAAACTGTCCATCTACTGCAGCATGAGAAATCTCTGAGCTTTTAGGGAATCACAGCAGTATTTTTTAACTCAAACAGATGGTTAGATTTACTATTACATCCACTCCATTCATTCTTTATAGCACAGTTCTCTGAAATTTTGATATCCACAGTCCTCTCTCCACTGAAGTGCATCTGAAGTGCTCTTCAACTACTTCTTTTATGATGTATTGAGAAAAAAATTGCAGCATATTGATTGAATTCTATTCTCTCCTAAAGTGCAGAAGATAAAGGCGATCTGTTGTGGGCATACGCAAGTCATTTTGATTTTTGTTCATTTGATCCTCTGTCTACATCTCTGACTTTATTTTTATACAATGTACAAGATTCAAGAGACTTTATTCTTCAGTGAGGAACTGTGCGATACTGTTTAACAGATTTTAAAATTAAGCTGAACAACTTCATTCCCTTCTGTATTGTATTCTACATCCACGTCTACATCCATACATCCTCCAACCTCAATTAAGTTCAGTGGAACTGATTTGTTATAGCCAGAGCAGTTCACTCGTCTTCTTGTTTATGTGTGTAGAGAATTAATTACTACATTACAAAAAAATGTTGCGTGGAAGATCCCACAGTAACACAGTGAAGACATGTAGACTCTTGCAGAGATGTGTTAGACAGCCAGATGATCAAACTACTGCCACTGTTTATCACTAACCAAAATAATATTCATATCCATAGCCTTTTTAAATAGAATCGTCAACAAAAACATCTGCTTAAATCCACCTGCTCAAATACAGTGGGTGTATTGTTTAACTTTGTACATTAAAAAATGTATTATGTATTATGTGTATGTATATATTCTGTCCCATAGTGAATTAATGGCTGTCGGTGTCAGCTTTGTGTATAATTTTATTGCACAGGATGTACCCCCAGCTAAAACCCATAGTTGCTGGAAAATGCGCTAGCTCGCTATCACCCTGCAAATGTGCAGAAGAAATGCAATCATTTGTAATGGCATTTTGATTGTTTAACAATAAAATTGAATTTCATTTTAAAAGTGGTTGTGATGGTATGACTGATATTTTGAGAAGCAGAGATCAATAAAATTACAAATCAAAAATGAATTAGAGTCAAACAATAAACTGTACAAGTTTGTATTTACAGTGCTGGCTGTAATAATGCGGTTGTTGGTGCAATCAAATATAATTAAATAAAATGTGTTTACTGTGGAAGTACTTGTGCCTCCCACACACTTCAGTGTCGTTTGTTGTGCAACAGCGCATCGGTCCTACAGCGTCTGAGCAGTGAACATCTGTGTGGAGCGGCATACTCCTGTGGACACTCCAAGAACAAAGAGTATCACAGTTTGAGGTGAGATACTATAGGTAAACTTCCACACTAAAATAAAGAAAAGCTACGCATTACGGCATTTATTTCATTACATTTAGACGAGGATTTCTACCTAGAATTTTCTCACACTGAATCAGCTCTATTTAACTAGCAACCAATTATTCATGCTTAGGCTTACCTATTTTTACAGAGCAATGTACCGTTAACAAATCATGGGCTGATTAATTAGGTATTTTACTTCTACAACTTTGTATGGTCTATGGAAGTACTGTAATCACAAATTAAAGATACATATAATCCCCTCTGTATAAAACCTATTTATCAAACATGTCAACAAGATGAACCAATCATTATAAACCTGGCTCCAGGACCGGGATTTTTTTAATGTATGCAAATGATACCTAGTTTGCATTTTGATTTATTCATTTTCAGCTTTTTCTATTTAAAGGGTCACAGATGACTGGAGCATTTTATGGCCTCAGTCAGGACAGTGGCCTGCAGGTTGCTGAGCTAACACTGAGACATATACAGACAGATAACCACTCACTCCCACAGTCATTTACCCGGGGCAATTTAGACTTAGAAGAAGCCAAAGTGCACAAAGTGAAACTACAGTAACACAGGGAGGACTGATGCTTGAGGATCTGCAGTCTCCTTGCAGTGTGCATTTTAAAACATTAGACTATACAACGACAATATGTTCAACAATCATAACCAATAACCACTCACTGTATCTCTTTGTATATGCTGCCAATGATCTTTTCTATGTTATATGTCAATGCTGCTGGTTATATCTGCACTAGTGTCTTTGTTTCATATATGCACATGTGTGAACTTTTATGTATGATCTCTCTTACTCTTACTATCTGTACTTTCACTAGCAAGGACCAAGCCACACCAACAATGGACGTTAGAGAGTTTATTGAAGAGATGTCTGGATGAGAATTGTGGTATGACATTGGTTCTGGTGGATGCAGGCAATGATGAGCTGGGTTGGGTGAGACTCAGTGTGGGGTTCTTTCTCTGGTAGATAGCCCGCTGAGTAGGGAGGGTGGGCTGAGAGAATGGAGACGAACAGTGTGTGGTGGTTTTGGTGGGAATAACAATGGCTTGTGGGTAAATTGGAGGTGTGGCTGAGGTGTGGTTAACGTGAGAAGAAGGTGTGTTGTGGAGGTAGATGAGACGTGGTCCTGAACATATGTTAACATTCAACTTCATGTTGGTCAATGATATTGATCAGAATCTCTTATGTAAAATTAAGCTTTTACATAATCAATGCTGCAATGACTCAAATGGCTGAAAAATGACTGGGCAAATATAGATCTTTTCTGGATCAATCATCATCTCCAAGGCTAATGGGAGACTTCACTCTTACCAAACGGGACTAGGTTCAGAATGATTAAAGGGTGTAATCAAAAGGATGAGCCCAAAAACCCCAGATGAAGAGGCCACTGCTCAGAGGAATACAGGTGAGAATCAAGGAAAAAGTCACAGGTTAAATAATCACCTGTGAGAGACACGAAATATACAATAGTGGGTCAGGGCTGGTTTGGGCTTATGCAAATGTTTTTCATTTAGCGTGAATGCAAATCTTTATCAAATCCGTCCCACGGTATTGAAATGTAAAAAAAAAAAAAAAAAGAGAGAGAGAGAGAGAGACAATAACTCCTGTCAAAATATTATGAAACATGTTAGTACTGGATATACTGCAATATACTGTATACTGGCAAGCACTGGGTTACATTTTGATCTGGTTTAGTTAGACTGTAGTACATGGAAGTACGAAGTTCACATTTCTAGTTCTGGGAGGGCCTCTTCAGTCTCCCTCTCTGGCTTTGGAGAAACAGGTGACCTGTGTTCAGCCAAAAGCTACATGTCATCAGAGGAGGGAGCTGTTCCAAGAGCAGTGGAAGATGGTGTTTCAAGATAACACTTTTTATTTTTTATATTATATGTGTTCTACCTCAGGACCTGCAACTCAAATGAAGTTGCAGCTGTCCTCCATCTCAACCTCAGCAGCGGAACCATATGAATATCCTCCATTAACACCTTGCACAACTCTAGAATTCAGTTTGTAGACGTATGTATTAAGTCTATTTCGTTAACTTGGACTGATCAACATGGATCAGTGTTCAACTCTATCCTTGCTTTTATAGCATTTCCCAGCAGGGCTTCAAAACAAAACAAAAATAATAGATTGTCACCTCTTTGTTTTGGAGTACATAAATTCTAATGAGTTCTGTGAATTTAAGCTCCCACACACTTTATCTCTTTCTGAGACATGTTTTTTGGGAAGAATACCTTGGTGGGAAAATTGAGATAGGCTAATTACTTGACTTTGGCAGGGAGCTGTTGTATTTTGTGAGCAAATGAAGTCAGGCGGTGAGATAAAATGAGAGCAGGGATTCAAATTCTGTACATGCAGTCACTATTTCCAACAAACATGTCAGGTCCCAGCTTCTGGCAGGGTTTTACATACAAATCATACACACCAAAGAAAATCTGTGAACACTGAATGGGTGTTCATTTAGCCCTGGCATGAGGGTGGAGGAGGAGAGAGAACAGTGCCAGCTTTGCATAATTCTGCAGAACAAAGTCACAATCAGGGTACATTCTAATACTGCAATTATGTTCTGTGTCAGTGAGAAGATCAGCCACAGATTAACCCACCTGCAGCACATCCATGAAGGAACCGTTGACAAAAGACACACAGGACTAAACCTGCAGTCAAGTATGTGCCATCATCAAACTCTAGGTGGGTATCAGCAGGAAGGCCTCATTCAAATTCATCAGGACTGTTAAACCTCAAAATGTGGCCTCCATTAACTAAATGAAATGGTGTAAATCCAGGTGTTTACTGATGCAAAAAGCTAAAGCTTTAGCTGCAATAACAGCTATTTTAATTCACAAAACATGAGGCAAAAGTATTCAACCCAAAACATGCACATTAGGTTAATCCTCCAGCTAAGTACATCAAGGATCTGGAGATGGGTCCCCGGGCACTGCACTGTGGCTGCCCACTGCTGCCGACAGGTAGCCCCAGTGGCATTGAGGGGACAATAAAGTGGTAAAGAGGTAAGAATATAAAGAAGGCAAGTGGCCTTTTAAGCCATATAAGAAGAAGATGCCTTTAGAAAGAACGTGAACGGGAGTCATTTGGACCTAGCCATGTCTCTCACCTATAAGGCCTTGTGAATAAAAATAAAACTGGAAGAAAATCTGGTGACTTTTGAGTGATCCATCCATCTTCTTCCGCTTATCCGGGGCCGGGTCACGGAGGCAGCAGTCTAAGCAGGGACGCCCAGACTTCCTCCTCCCCAGACACTTCCTCCAGCTCTTCCGGAAGAATCCCGAGGCGTTCCCAGGCCAGCCGAGAGACATAGTCCCTCCAGTGTGTCCTGGGTCTTCCCCGGGGCCTCCTTCCGGTGGGACTTGCCTGAAACACCTCCCGGGGGAGGCGTCCAGGGGGCATCCGAAACAGATGCCCGAGCCACCTCAGCTGACTCCTCTCAATGTGGAGGAGCAGCGGCTCTACTCCGAGCTCCTCCCGA
>JAVQKC010077139.1:0-10491 GCA_036025475.1 Philypnodon macrostomus | reverse complement strand
ACAAAACTCAATCCAGTGTTTCAATGTTGAAACTGATCCGGCAATTCGTTTTTGAGTTATCGCGTTCACAGCTAGGATCTGCGGACGCGGACTGACGTGATTCCATAATATCGTTGTTTTGCCGATATAATAATATACTACAAGGTGAATAGGAATCACACTTTTCAACTTTGTGTTTTACAGGAGTCTATGGAAACATTTCAGAGGCCTCAGCATGTGTCTGCTCCTCCTCGTGTTCCCCATTTTTATGGCTTACAAAATCTCCCAGTTCTTCCACATGGACTTCTGGCTCCTCATCCTAGTGTCCAGCTGCATGCTCACTTCACTTCAGGTATGTCCATAAACATTATACAGTACCTTATGCATCTGGACATACTGTGTGGCGTGGACCTTTATTATAACTTTATAAGAGATCATAAATCGGTTAATATGGGTTATTGGCAGGGTGATTTAGACCCCGTTGCACAATTTTAGAGGTCACCCACGTTTGCATCCGACTGAAACAGAGATTAGATATCATCAAAGTATGTCTAGGATTAGGGCCTGTTGCCTCACAGCAAGAGGGTCTCAGGTTCTTCCTGTGTCTGGGTGGGTTTTCTTCAGGTACAGCATTATACACAGCAATTATGTTTCAGAGCATGTATAGTATTTTGACAATCACTTATACGTATATGCTCTCTGTCTTCAGGTCACAGGCACAATGCTGATCTACTCCCTGTTTATGGTGGAGCTGTTCCGCAGTGACCCGATCGAGTCCCTGGACGAGGTGATATATTGGGTGAACGCCGTGAGCCGGGTGCTGGAGTTCCTCGTGGCCCTCTGCGTCGTCGCCTATGGGACCTGGGAGTCACTCTTCGGGGAGTGGAGCTGGATGGGTGCCTCGGTCATCATCATCCACTCGTATTTTAACGTTTGGTTGAGAGCGCAGTCAGGATGGAGGAGTTTCCTACTGAGACAGGAAGCAGCCAAGAAGATCAACTCACTTCCAAAAGCCACAAGTGAACAGCTGCAAGAGCACAATGATGTCTGCTCAATATGTTTTCAGGTTGGTATACACTATCACAGTGTGAAATATTTATCCCCTATGATTATGTCTTTTTCCTGGGTGATTTTTTTTAGTAGCCAAGTCAATATATACATTTTTGAGGTTTTAAAGCTTTCTGATCAGCCTGTGAGGGAACTATATGCCCTACAAAAGGCAGTAGATTGTGGCAAACCGTACCAAAATATTTACATTTTTATTATGAGCCATTTCCAGTTAACTCTGACCTTTTTTCTCTTGTAAAATTTGTTAAAATATGTAAGTTTCAAACAAATTAAATAAAGCTATTCAAACTAGATTCAATATGGGTGTCATTTAGAAACACAATTGCACACATGACAAGCACACCCTATTCTACAGCTTTGTAAAACCAACGATAACCATGTAAAGACCTATTGCTTCATGTGGTAATTGTACAGAATAATTTAATATTTTTTACATGTATTTACGCCATGTACACAAATGGTTATTGGACAGAAGTTCTGTACTTTTCCAGCAGTGCCCTCTGTACAGGAAAATGAAATAATGAAACTTCCACTGGGCAAGGACTTTGTATTTTTCCATAAGATTAAAAAGCAAACCCTGTGTTGTTAGTTATGTTAGTGATGTTGGTGTCTGTATTACATTTTAAGATGTAATTTCAAAATGTACTAGTAGTGTTTATATGGAACACGAAATGTTCTGAGGTTTCTGACTTCTACTACTTCCTGTTTCTATTTGTATTTGCCTCACTGGTTTGACTGCATAACTCAAACAGAATACACTCGCATTACATAATTATTAAAATAAAGATCATTTGTACACAAAATGGAAACCTGAATACTTTGCCGATTTTTACACTTACTATACTCCCCATTTTATATAACTGCCACACCACCCTTGCATTTTAATGTTTAACTTTTCCAGTCAGGAGTATATATAACTCTTAACATGATGATTATCTTCATAGCCCTTGTCTTTCCTGTTTAGCCCTGCCTCTTCTTGTTGCTCACAGGCAAATTTCTTTGAACGTCAGCCATGTTTTTATTGTCTTCTCGACCTTGACTACCAGGCCAGGTTTGTTGTCAAGGAAGTAGTAAATAAATACCTGAAGTGAACAAACATTTCAACTTTTTTTGCCAATAATGTTATTTATGTTTTGCAGGAGATGAGCTCGGCCGTCATCACATACTGCGGGCATTTCTTCCACGGAAACTGCCTCCGTAAATGGTTATACGTACAGGAGACGTGCCCCATGTGCCACCAGGCTGTCAGACCCAAAATGGCAGAAAACAGCCCCGTGCCGGATGAGGTTCCCGCAGCAACGCCTCAAATGGATATCAATGCTCCTGATTTGGCGGGACAAGATGATCCGCAACATGGACAGAGTAATGAAAGTGAAATTTCAAATGTTTTGGAAGAACGGCAAGTTGAAGGGGAAATCAGAAATGGAAGAGGTCTACGTTTTAGCTCAAGTGGTGAATTTGTGGGGTTTGTCAGCCCAAGTACTTCTGCAGATGAACTATCAGTTTCCAATATAGGAGAAACGTCCCATCCAAATATACAAAATAGTGGTTCCATACAAAAGGAGGCTGGAGATGCTCAAAGTTTACTATCATTGACTCCTGAAGTTACAATTGGGGAGGGTAGCTCTACATGTGATGCGGCAGAAAGACTAAAAAACAGCAATATTTCTTGTTGCACAGTGCCACAAAACGGAGAGAATGCAGACTTTGGAAGTGGTGAGTGTAAATCGGGGGTTGAAGAAAATGGCAACAATGAAAAAGCGTCTAGTATGAGCAGCCAAACGCCCTTTAAAAGTCATCCTGATTGCTCTGATGACCGTTTAAGTGAATCTCGTGTACATGAACTGGAGGATACTAATGTTGAAAAACCTGCCCCACTGGTGTGATGTGACGTCCCGCTTCAGTGCCTTTTGAAGGGAGGAGGAAGAGGGAGGGTTTCCCTTAACAAATCATCTGCCTTTTTCTGTGAACCAAACTGAAAATAATTGTACAGTTGTACCTTAAAATATAATGAATGTGCTTCAGTTTAGTAAATTTGGACTAAAATACACTCACCGGCCATTTTATTAGATAGACCACTCTACGGGTTTATTAGGCCGATCAGTCTTTTGAATCAAGCCAATGGATTTTGTCTCATGTATAAAACAAGCCTGTTGAAATTCAAACCTATAATGAAAAATAATAGGTGATTTAAGTGATTTTGAACATGGCTGTTGGTGCCTGGTAAACTGAAATATAATGTGGCCAGTGAGTGTACAAATTATTATGTTGCTTAAAACCTGTCGATATTGAACAACTGTACATAATTTGTAAAAAGTAATATAATCAAGGATGAGTAGATGTCTATAAAGCAAATTCTATTGGTATTTTTACTCAAAGGGAAACCTAGTTTGACTATTGATTTTTGGCTGTTATTATGCAAGTGATGTTAAAACTGTCATATTTGTAATTCACTCATTTTTTTGTGCTGCTCAGTTCATCTTCCAGTGTTAATGTCTGTGTGAATGTGTACATTTTTACTGCAGTATGAAAATAAATTCCAAACAGGTGAAACATTGTGAAAATGTTTATGTGGTTTATTTGTTGTTGAAACGTGGAAGTTTTCAACTAAATGTCTATTTCTGCTTACTACTGTTTGTGGTCTAAACACTTTGCATGATGACGTTGGACACAAGCCACTATTTGACCACAATTTCTTTATGTCCCTGATACTGGTGACTCTTTTAACCTTTACAGGCATAATATTATGTCACCTGGCTAATACAGATATATTTTACGTTTTCTTACCAAGATCCTGTATTGATGATGGGAGAGTAGAACCACTGTGCAAAGTCTTCTCCAGCACATCCCAAAGATTCTCAGATGGGGTTGAGGCCTGGACTCTGGTGTCCAAACCATGTGTGAAAATGATATCTCATGCTCCCTGAACCACTCTTTCACAATTTGATCCTGATGCGTTCTGGCATTGCATCTTGGAACATGCCTGTTCCATCGGGGAAGAAAACAAACATTGATGGAATAACCTGACTCTGAACCCTTTACTTGAGTAACTTTTTAAATAAATTGTACTCCATAGAGTATATTTACTGCACAATAATCTTTACTTTTACTTGAGTAATAATATTTTGTACTTTTACCACCTCTGTGTGTCATGTAAGAACAGCTTTATGTGAAAAATGTGATGATGTGAAATTCTGTTCCTTGTGCCTTAATTTTTGAAAATATTATTTATGTTTTTAGTTTATCTTTGGAAAATATCAAAATCTGTTTATTATCTTTTTATTTTTTTGCAGATTACCACAAAATTAAACAAATAATCTGACATTACGCCCAAACAGTTACTCAGGACTTGAGTAGTTTTCACCAGTACTTTTCTACTCTTACTCCAGTAATTATGTGAATGAGTACTTCTGACTTGAGTAACTAATTAATTATAAGCTACTCTACCAACTCTGAATATATTTGTAACTATAGGTCTACACACAAGTTTAGATTCTTAGTAGCTAATAACATAAACATGATGTGATTGTGAATCTAATGAAGCCGTTTGTGTGGGAGCGGTCCCAGTTTGTGCGGTGGTGGAGTGTGGTTCATTGGTTTATTCTTAACCTGTGGCGTGTGCCATAAGAGGATTGATCTAATGGTTGGACACTTCTCCTCCTCCTCTGCTGCCAACCCCCAGATTTCATTTAGTAATATTGTCACCAACTCACTCAGAACCAGGTAGGAATATTTTATATCAAAAATATATGCCATATACAGCCCATTTTGTATCGGACAATGGAACACGTTCTGTATATTAGTGTTGCTATTATCTGTTTATGTTTAGTTCTGGTCTAGTTCTGGTTGTGGCGTAATAAAACTGAAGGTTTAATCCTGGTTTATATGTTATTTAGACCTCGTTTGGATTTCATGCAGCCCAAGTTAGATTCTAGGGTCAATCAAATCTGCTTTTTGTTGTTAAAAGTTCACGACTATACAGAAATTGTGCATTGTGGGGGGGTTACATGATGGATGGGGGTCGAGTCCCCTCTGCACCCCTGTAAATACCACACATGTCTGCTGCCTAAAGGTGCTCAGCTGTGTTTGTTCTGCTGCCTTCCACCTGCAGCAGTCCCATTTGTGGACACCCCCCTTCCCCCCTCCCTGGACACGAGCCTGGCGCGTGGCTGGGATTCTTGGGGACATTCCTGGTTGTATGTTTACTTTGGAGCTGTTAGTTTAAGGTCAGATCTAAACTTACCACTGGTCTTTAGTGTCTGAGCTAGTACAGATAATACTCGGGACAACTGACAAGAGCGTAAAGGCATCCCATGTAACTGATGTCCACTAGATGGCGATGATGAGTATTGTTCTAATCTAGACGATCCAACATGGCCGCCCGCCAGACATCGTACAGTTCACTTTTATGCACTGAAGGCATACGTAGTGGGACTTTTCTCTGCTGCAGAGGTCCAAGTCAGGTTTTTAGGTTTAACGACTGCACGCTGATGAATAGATGTGTTTTATAGGGTGGATATGTGTGTAAATAATCCCTAGACGAACTCTAACAAAGAATACTTCTGCATTCCACCCATTCCTCAAATGTGCAGTGAGGTGTCCGGGGACCCATCTCCAGACCTTGAGCCAGGATCTTGGTCAGGATGTACTTAGACCAGGGGTGTCCAAACTATGGCCCGGGGGCCAAATTCGGCCCGCAGAGCAATTTTTTGTGGCCCTCAGGCTTACCTCTCAATTGGCTCAAATGGTCTTTTTACTGCATTTAACTCGACGTAATCCAAGTCCACTTTTCTGTGGTTATTGATGGAATATAGAGAGACAATAATGAATAAACCTGAACCTGAACATAAGAGATACAACTGAAGGGGACTTTTGGTGAAGTGAACCCCCTCAGCGAGTGGCCCTCATCGGTAAAGATTTCTGACGTGTGGCCCTCAGTGAAAAACGTTTGGACACCCCTGACTTCCTATTGGTGATCTCCTCATTGGTCTGTTTATCTTCTTCTGCTCTCACTACAGTAGGTTAAATAGCCCTGTTTTTTCAGTTTGAGCGCCCCCCGTCCCCCATGTGTTGGGTTTGCCCCCGCCCCACCTACAGGACACCTGGGCCAGATGGGATCAGCCTGTGCTCCGGATTACCGACACACAGTGAATGTCCTTAAGCAGCTTTGTGCAGAGCTGGTCATCACAGCAACGGCACAGGAATGATTTGAAGAGACTTGGGTGTGTGGCGGTGCTTTGTTTGGGTCCTCAAACATTTTTTGATTAAAATGTCCAGAGCATAATTTAAGAGTAACGAGGGACTTGAAACGAGTGTGTCTGGTTTTTATGTTACTGGTTTAGTATGGGTCAATAACTACAAAAAACTACAAAATGACTAAATCAAGGCTAAACTAGGACTACATTCAGTAATCAGAACCAACTGGTCACATGCAGCTTCATTTCAGATTCCTACCGGACCGTGATTTTGACCGTGTGAATCTCAGTCATGTGGTTGACCCGAGTATTCATTTAGTTACTTGTATAACAGGCATTGTGTTAGCCATTAGGATACATTTGTGACGGCTTGTGTAGATGTTGAAAAGCTATATAAGCGGATTGATAGACGTTAGATTCACCCAGGGAGTAGTCGTTTGGGAAGGCCGGGATTTCAATTGCGACCAAGGTCCCCAGATATGAATATTACTGAAGCAGATGAGAACGCTGAAGTTGATTCTGTAAAGAAAATATATATGTGGCATGGTATGGAAGCTGAGCCCATGTGTGTGCGTGTACTGTCCTGTACTGTCATTTCGACTGTCAGTCAAGTCAAGATTTTTCATGATTACTGTGCTTGGCAAAAAATGATCTGTCAGGCCAAATGTACGGATGTGGTAACTGCCAGAGTTTTGCCTTGAGACAATTCTGTGCAGTCCATATAAACATAACCAATGTTTGAGTGGGCACTGTCTCCACGGGTCAGTCCAGAGTGGAAGGGCAGTGACTGAGGGAGTGGTTCCTGTCTGGTTCTGAACATCCTCTGGACCGGGGCGTTTTTGGTTCTCACTCATGAAGTTTAGGGCCTAATACATTTTACTAGAGCTTGACAATAAGAAATATATATCCCACACTCTAACAAGTGTCCTGATGAAGAGATAATTGTTATTCTCCTCTCTCTGCAGGGCACCATGCCTCAGACCCCTCCCTACACCGTGCAGCTGCCCAACAGTGCCTACAACAAGAGCGTGTTCCCAGGCCAGGAGCCGCAGAGCCCCTCCGCCGGCCTGTGTTACCATGACAACAACCTGGTGTCGGGGTCCCTGGAGGCCCTCATCCAACACCTGCTGCCCACTCTGGACTATTACCCCGATGTGAGTGTCTCTTTTCACCACTCCACAAACTTTGAAAGTGTCTGTTGAGTAATCTTGTTGACATTTTCGCAGAGGACTTACATCTTCACCTTCCTGCTGAGCTCTCGTCTCTTCCTCCAGCCGTACGAGCTCATGACCAAGGTGTGTGTGATGTGTACGGAGCAGCAGCAGAGACACGGGGACCCCCACACCCACCAGGTAAACCCCACCTCCCCTCCACCACACACATGAAAAGATACCAGGAGCAGAAAGTCGAATTTAGTAGGTCTGACTGTGTGGTTGTGGGTTTCAGATAAGAATGAGAACGCTTGCTCCGAAGATCTTGCAGCTGTTGACCGAGTGGACCGAGACGTTCCCGTACGACTTCAGAGACGAGCGAATGATGCGCACCCTGAAGGAGCTGACCCACCGGCTGCTGTCTGTGGATGAGGTGGGTCTGTCCCTCCCTTCTGCTAGTCTTGGGTCACAACACAATTATTCATTTACCATATATGGTCTACATCCTTGCAAACCCCCACCACAAAAAACACCATCGCATGACACTTGTGGTTGAGGTGTTCCCCAAGGACACCGCGGCAGTAAAAGCCACGTGGGAGCGAGGATCGAACTGCCAACCCCAACACCTCCATTATAGTATCTCCCGAGACACTGCCAACCAACCCAGAATCAATAGGTGTCTCTTCCTCTATTGACTTTCCCTTCATTTTTAAATCAATATCTTTTGTTTCTCGACACATTTCTGGCTGATGACACTGCATGGCTCAGCACAATCTGTTGTTGAAATGTATTGTGCAATTTGAGGATGATGTTTTTTGTTTTTGAGGAGATTTTGGGAAGCTTTTCTAAGTCAGAGAAAGCCAGACTTGTGCGCCCCAGAACAGATGTGAAACATGTGGTGAAGGCTGACCACACGGACTACACTGTTATTATGGAAGTGGGTTGAAATATACAGCAGCCTCAGTTCAGTGAAAAACACAGTGACTGTTAGTTAAGCTAAAGTTAACATAAGACATGCACATTGAGAATGGTGTTTCTGTGGACGGGCCACACACAATATATTACTGAAATAATGGAGAGAATTGTGACAAAAATCTACCTAATAATGTGTGTTTAAGTCTAAAGGTCTAAATCAGGACTTAACCCAGGGGTGTACCATGGCAGTGGAGCCAGTGCAACTGAAATGGGGCCCAGGAGGTTGAGGGGCCCACAGGGATGTTCACCAAATCAGGACTAAATCAGGACTAAATCAGGAATAAACAGAAGTAAATCGGGTCTAAATCAGGGATAAATCAGGTCTAAATCAGGTCTAAATCAAGTCTAAATCAGGGATAAATCAAGTCTAAAGTAGGTCTAAATCAGGGATAAATCAGGTCTAAACCAGGACTAAATCAGGACTAAACCAGGACTAAATCAGGACTAAACGGAAGTAAATCAGGAATAAATCAGGTCTAAATCAGGGATAAATCAGGTCTAAACCAGGACTAAATCAGGACTAAACCAGGTCTAAATCAGGACTAAACGGAAGTAAATCAGGAATAAATCAGAAGTAAATCAGGTCCCGCAGTAAACCCGGAGTAAACCCGGAGTAAACAGGAATGAGTCAGGTCTTAACCAGCATTAAACTAATCCTATAAACACATGCACTGGGGGCCTTCATCACCACCACTGACTCACCAGACCCAAGAACCAGTTACATTGAAATCTGGACCCCTTTAGTAGTTAATCCTACAACAGGTGATGGTTGGAGTGTTTTTCCCCACAGTGCCTATTGGGTATGTTGGGTACAGGTTGGAGGGGGTGGGCTTTGAGCAGGTGCTACAAACATTCAGAATGATGAGAATGCCAGACATGCCCAGACCTCCAGGACCTCCAGCATGGACCCCTATATTTATCTGAGCTGCCCTGTTTGAACAGATGCCTCAGCAGACTGTTGACTGTGGGCTCAGCAGGGGCCGGTTTCACTGTCGTACCAACCACAGAGCTCCCCCTCAGTGTGTGCCAGTGTGGGAGGTCCCATGGCAGGACTGGGTAGATCTGGTCTCAGATACCAGATACCAGTTCACCTCAACCAGTTCATCTCAACCAGTTCATCTCAACCAGTTCACCTCAACCAGTTCACCTCAACCAGTTCATCTCAACCAGTTCACCTCAACCAGTTCATCTCAACCAGTTCATGTTGTTGGTGGTAGTCAGAGAGGGAAGTAGCTTTTCACCACCTATATGACTGAATGAATAATGGGCTAAGGGAGTTGTACAGTGCTCCAAAGACATACATTTACTCAGTTTTTCCTTTTAGATTAATGAATGACGATATATCTATAAAAGCTCTCTCGTTGCACCCCCCTCAGGTCTACAGGAAGCCGGTGTCCCAGATGAGCCAGGGGCTGATCCGGAGGCTGACCGTGCTGAGTCAGTACGAGGAGGCCCTGTCGAAGATCAACGCCACAGCAGCAGAGAGACTCACGGCCCTCAGAGCCAAACCCCAGACGACCGCTCACCGGGACCTCCTGTCCACCTGCAACGACCCCTTCACTGTGGCGCAACAGCTCACACACATCGAGATGGTAAAGGCTTAGTTTGACTACTGGAGTTTAGACCTGTCCCGCTCTTGACTCAGGGTGTTTGATACAAAATTGCACGTTTCATTTTAGGAGAGACTGAGTTACATCGGACCTGAGGAGTTTGTCCAGGCCTTCATGAACAAGGACCCTGTGGACAGCAAAAAGGTGAGCTGTTCTGGAACTGTATTGAAGAGATTTTGATTTTCAAGTCTTTATCATTCACAAACAGACTTGATGAGCCTAGGTTTATGACCCGGTAAGTCAGGCTCTTTGATTGGACACTGTGTTCTTGAGAGGCCACCGAGAGTTGAGTGCCTTTGTCCTCAGGCCTGAATAGGTGTGTGACCAGAGGCGGGGAACTGAGTGTGGGCATCAGGCAAGAGGAATGTGTAGTTTAATACAGCCCACAGAGGGTCTCAGAGTCTCATTTAAACCCTTATAATACAGCCCATGGAGGGTCTCAGAGTCTCATTTTAAACCCTTATAATACAGCCCACAGAGGGTCTCAGAGTCTCATTTTAAACCCTTATAAAA
>JAVQKC010077131.1:0-12549 GCA_036025475.1 Philypnodon macrostomus | reverse complement strand
GTACCCAACATAAAATATTATTATGACCCCACCCTACAACAAACAGGAAGTCAGACATTTTGGATTGAATTTGGGAGGTCAGGTATATTTGACAGCCTCTAACTTGCACATACTTTGCCTGATTAGGCTCAAACCTGAAATACCTAATTATACAATATGATTTCAGTTACCTCTATTTTGCATCCTATAGACTGACAGAAGAATGTAGTTTTAGGGAAATTAACAAAATTTGACGAAAAATACAGCAAAAAAGTCAAATAGACCTTTCCCATGTTTGTCATGGTTTGGGGGCAGGGCCTCTTAATTGCTCATTAACAATATATGTCTGACTAAGGTGCCCATTGGTGGCATAGCATTTGTGGCAGATGTATGGGGGCGTTTCGGTGATATACACTTTGCTGTCGGGTACGACAGCGTAGGCCTAGTTTTTGCACATACCACTAGGAAATACCACTGCTATAAATAGAACATTATATAATTGGCTCAGGGCAGGTGGTCTGTCACAGTGGACTAATATGGGATCCACCTTCACAGTTAATCGCAGGTTAATCACAGATCTGACACTTAGAGACACACCATTCACTTTTCACTGCAAAACTTAGAGAGACTATAAATGATCTTCAATGACTCACAGGAAGATAATGCTGGTTTGATGGGAAATCAAAAGTCATCTAAGTCATGTTTTAATCATGGATTAATTAAACGGTCTATAAAATAAAACATAAAAATACACAAATTGATCTTGTAACTGAGGACGGTTACAAGAACAATTTGTGTATTTTTATGTGTTTTTTAATGCAAATTTGTCATGATATATAGAAGCAAATTATGATATCCTTTGAACATACCTATTATGTTAATACAACAGAAAACATTAAATAATTTACTCCTCGCTCTTATAACCCGCAGGCGCTATACTCTGACAATAACAACAAACATGGAGCTGCCTAGTGTTTTTGCAGAAGTGTCACAGCACCACCAACAGGCCCGGCATACACACTGTGGGTTGGACGAAGGCAACAGCTTTTAAACCATTTGTGTGGGTTGAATTAGAATGAGCATCTTACTTTGCAGAAACAAACATTATATCAGCACAAGCTAAATATTTCTAGCATAAATCAAGCACAAAACAAGTATAAGCATCTGCAGCTTTGTGCTAATTGACTACAAAGATCCAAATCATAATGTTGTACAAGACTTCTTCACGTAAAGTCATCCAAAGTACTTATCCAGACATCTTATCTGATCCAAAATGCAATTTAGGAGCATGAACCCAGACTAAATTGAGATTGTATCTTTTCCAAGGTTATGTCTCTAGAGTTTATAACATGTTTAATAGCTTCACTGAAATACGACTCTATCAAAAGCATCAAAGAAACCACAGCTGATGTTTAACAGCCATTAGGACAGCCCTGCTCAGCTCTGCAGTATAGATGTAGCAGGTGTGGGTATGGAGGTGGCTCGAACCTTCATGTGGACTTTGACTGGAGAAGTCAGAGGTTATTTCTTTTTCTGGCATCTGTCCATCTGGTATAGTATAGTATAGTATAGTATACAGCCATAGCAACTGAAATCAAAGCTGATTTATTTCATTTTTCAAACTTGATTTTCATTACCTTCTCATTTTTGTCTGTTTGAAAAGCACTGGACAATGCTTTTGGTGGGAATTCAGATCACTGCATCATTGCAACACAGGGCCTATTCCTATTAAGTGTATTAACCTAACCCACAAAATTCCTGGATAACGTTAGGTTCAAATGTTGGTTTTGGGTATGCTTCTTGTATTGTAAATCACTTGGGTTGGTAGTAGTAGAAGTTATTTTTATTAATATTTTATTATTTACTATTATTCATATTTTTATTATATTTTTTTTTTACTGCAGCTGATGGCATTCGGACAGTTGACAAAGGCACCAAAGCAAACACTGCAATGTTCTGGTAATTGTAGAAGCTAACATCTAGCTCATTCAGCAAACATGCATTGATTTACTGATTTGGCTGGAAACCCCAAAAGGTATCATTTCAAATTCAAAGAGCTTGAAATACTAAACCAAAAACATGGCATACGATTTTCTGTTTCAGGGAAAGCCAATGTTTTTTTTAGTCTTTTTTTTAAACTTCCCAAATTCCCCAACATTGATAAAAGATACTGGAAAGCCTTATATACTTGGCTTGTTTGATACGCATACTCAAATTTTCAGCATACATTCTGTGTGTATTGAGAATTTATAACAATTTCTGTTAAAATATAGTTATTCATTGTCTTCCACCTTTCCGTAATGAATACATTACATTTTAGAATAAGCCCTCAGGTAAACTCACAGTGCAGTGTTGGTGAATCTGGACTCATGTGGTAGCCTGTTCTGTGGGAGAGAGATCCCCTGCCTCCACCCAACATCTGCAGCCCACAGTATAACACCAGTAACAAACAGGTATCACAAATGTGCCTCTATACCTCATCTGACAGCAGCTCTGCATGTGCACAACAAATACACAACAAGGACACACACAAAAACTGCAGCCATGCATTACTCACATCCATTTGGCTCTAGAAACAGAAGGTTGCAGAAAGTACAAGCTCATTTCAACAAATAGTCTCATTAATTTACCAATCAAAACTGGATGGAAAATAAATTGATACACAAGCTTAGCCAGGGTTGAACCAGAATGCAACCAGGAAGAAATTGTGGCTTAAATAGGAATAACCAGGACTTAACTGTGGCGACACCAGGACTATACCACAGCTATTTTAACAGGATTAAATCAGAAACAGGGACTAAATCTAATCTAGACCAAGACTAAAAATAATTTTGGTCACTGAAATTGCAATGACCACAGATATGCAATATATTGTGCAGCTCTAGGAGAAAGAAGTCTCTCTTACACTCGAATTGGATTGTGCTTGTGGCAGAGGTGGAGTATTGAACTGTTTTGACATTTTTTCACATTAAGGTGCTAGATGAGTCATTGCCTCATATTGTATGGCTGTGACCGGCTAATGTCAATAAGAATGGCACGTGAAAGACAAGCTACTGAAGGGGTTGGATAAATGCGGCCAAATAATCAATATTCAGAAATGCATATTGTCTGTAATGAATTATGCATATTTAGCTAGTAGGCATCTTCAACAAGTACTTACCATGGACAGTATGTGAAAAACATGGCCTTGGCTTTTACTTTTTTTTTTTACTTGGTACAACATCACTGAGTCTCTGTGGGATTAGCAAGAAGAGACAGAAAGATGTGAGCAGCCTACCACCACAGATGAAATGGTGGGAAGAGATTATTTGCTAATAATAAATTAAATCAGTTTTGTGCCTTCTTCCTCTACTGTTTGTCTTGTCTCTATTATTAAGACAATGTATTGTCTCAACAGTCATTTTGTCAGTTGTATAGAGAAAACACCCCATCTGTTCCATTGCGATGTTGAAATGCACTCACATGTGCTAGCTCCCCACTGCGCCGCGGTAAAGTTAGCAATGACACCTGACAGAACTCCCACAGTGCACTGCTGCTGAGGGAGGAGGCTATAATCAGTGCTCACTCATGTTTGGTGGAAAAAGACATTAATACAACTATTCTCTTAACTACCTGAGAAAAAACTATGTGCATTATTTGAAAGAAATCCAGTGTTATACAGAAACAAAAATAACAGTTTGCATGCATAGTGAGACAAGATAAGGTAAGATAAGAAGCTTTCTTTGTCATTGTGAGCGTTCTCCTTTCTTTCCCCCATCTTATCAGTGGTCGTAGGCTGCTCACATCTTTCTGTTTCTTCAAAGTCAACATTGAGATCATTGTTGCACAAGCAAATTCCTTTTTTTTCGAGGTCCACAACTTCAAAAAGTGGCTTGGTGGGATCTCTTTCAGATGACTGTTATCAGTGTGCATCCAGAGCTGCCAAACTCACTTGCAAAAACGAGATAGGAGGCTCTGCCAGGGATATTCTTTATATTTATTTCCAGAGCCAGTTTGCACACACACACTAAAGTCATTTGGCGGAAGGGTTAGTGATTGTTGTTTAATCACAATGAATAAAGTCAGTTTAGGATTAGATTTAGCCTGGGTCTGCTGATGGTGGAGGCTATCCATGGAAGGTTTGGGATATAATGTGGAGATAATAATGCTGACATGGCTATAGCATTGTCAAAGAAGTCCTGACTTTAGCATTATTATTTAGATCTCTAATTTAAAGAAAGAAGACTCAATATTTTAGACTAATGTTGAAAATGTGTAGTCAGAAAGCCACTAAACCAAGACTAAAACCAGGTCTGAACCAACTCTAAACCAGGACCTAACCAGTTCTACTTCTAAACTAATAATGCTCAGAGATATTGAGGTAAAATAAATCATCGTCAGAAAAACTATATATATAATGGCCTTACACTGTGAAGACTCCGGTTAAAGCTGGGTGCTCCTCATCGGTGACAGTTGTAATTCTTAGCTGTCTGATTCGCTCCTCGTTCATTTCTGCTGTATTCTGAATGTATTCTCAGTTGTTTTAATATTATGGTCGGCGCTGCTAAAATGACATGTCTAAACTGTGGCACATTACAGAATACTGTCTAAAACCCTATCAGAGAGCAGAGAGTTGAATATATCAAGGCCTTATGTGATCATTCTGGTTATAATAGTAAAGCATTGGCTGCAGGTGGAGATATGATGATACTGGTGTCTGAAAGTTGAATCTATTGATAGCTCTTCTGTATTTCTGTAAATGCAGCATCATAACCCTAACCCTAACCTTAACCTTAACCTTAACCTTAACCTTAACCCTAACCTTAACCCTAACCCTAACCTTAACCTTAACCTTAACCTTAACCTTAACCCTAACCCTAACCTTGACCTTAACCCTAACCCTAACCTTAACCTTAACCCTAACCCTAACCCTAACCCTAACCCTAACCTTAACCTTAACTTTAACCCTAACCCTAACCTTAACCCTTAGTTAGTTAGTTCAGTTACATATTTACTTAACTGATCTGATTGCATTTTTTGTGAATTTTACAATTCCGTGTCTTTAAAACAATATTTGCACTATATATAAGCTTAACATTGAATCACTGAGTATAATATAATGCAGTGTTGAAGACTGTAATCCACTTGGGCTGACTACTGGAAATAAAAATGTAACTGGGAGGATGTGCACGGTGGCAGAGGGTTTAGCACTTCTGACTCATGGAAAGGCAAAGTTCAATCAACCTGTGACTAACTGGACATTGGTGTACTTTGGTGTTGGTCCATTGAATTTCCAGGACAGTGAAAATATGGCATTTGGCAAAAAGTCCTAGACAGTATTTGAGCTCTGCGTACATTCTGCTTTACCTACTGACCTAACTGCAGCACTCGTCACTTTTTCTTGAGTTTATTAAAAAGTTTTGTCGAACCTTGATACGTCCTACATTTTACACTTTACATTAAGAATCACTTCAATGTGGTACACTGTGAATACCACGCAAATGCTTCCACAAACATGTTCACAACGTGGTAAAACAAGTGTATTTCTTGATGTGTATTTTCTATCTTAGAGTTAAATTAGCAAAAAACTCATTACTAGAGCCCTTCATCTGTGTCTTAATGTATTTTCTTAGCCTAGGCACCTTTGCTGTTTGTGAAGCTTAAAGATAACTGGCCCCTGCCCGAACATCATTGCTTCCCTTTACACTCATTCCATGCCTGAGTAAACCTGAAAGCCTGGACTTCTGCAGCACAGTTTGGGATGAAAGCAGAGGAAATAACTCACAGTTTGATGGCTCAGGTGGCCGCCATGTTGGTCCCACCTGCTGCTGTAGCCAGGCCAGACCAATCTCAACACTTGTCCGGGAAAGCTGATTGTACACATTGACTTTTTTTTCTCAGGAAAAGGCTGAGTGGGAAAAATGTAGTTACTTTTTGTACAAAATTTGCAATATCAGTGATCATTCATGCAGGACAGTTAAGCCCAGCTTTGCAGTTTGCAGCTGGTTGAACTGGACAGCAGTAACTTCTCTTTGGACTAGAAGTAAGGGCTGATTCACTGTGCATTTTCTCCTACTCATTCCTGTCTTGATGATAAATGTATACACTTAAAATACTTTCACTGTATTTTGTGATAATGACTTGCACTATTTTTGAGGCCTTTAGTTTTATTATAAAATATATATTTCTTACTGGCTCTGTTTGGAATGATGACTAATCTCTTTTCCAGCTCTGTCTACTAAGTAAGGTCTAAACATACCTCCCTGGTTGTGAGTGTGGGCGAGTTATTCACACATTTATTACATCTCGCACTGATTAATGTAATTCTTTGTACTGTGGTGTGGACCAGTCATCCCTGAACAGACTGCATCTCGTTCAGAATGCAGCTGCTGACAGGTACCGAGCGCTGTGAGCACATCACACCTGTACTGCACTGGCTCTCTGTTAACTACAGTTTTAAGTGTTCATGTTCCACATAGAACAATGAGGTCCACAAACACGGCTCAAAACTAGAGGACAATTCCGTGTCTTTAAAACAATATTTGAGCTATATATAAGCTTAACATTGAATCACTGAGTATATTATAATATAATGCAGTGTTGAAGACTGTATTCCACTTGGGCTGACTACTGGAAATAAAAATGTCTTTAATTGACTGACTTAGACTTCAGAATCACTGACTATCTTGGGTCATTTTATATTTGACTTTGGATACACACTTTTTGCAAGACAGAAGGTGGTAAAATGTAGATCTTCAGAATCCGACAGCAGAGACTGGTCCTAAACTGTATTTTAATCCATGACCTGGGAACATGCCTTACATGTGTTTAATATGTATAATACCATGATTTGAACTTTGGGTTTGAGTAATCCTTTTCCATAAAACATGACACCAATGTGGACAAACAAATTCTAAATCCTATTCTTACATGCATGTGAATGGCAAACACGTGCTCAGACCAGCTCCTGTGTGTCTCTAATAGACTGAGAGAACATGTATTTTTAGGTCACAATTACTTGGCCACTAAAAGCTCCACAGTGAGACAGCGTGACTAATATTTAATATAGTGATGAAAATGATCAGAGCACATTCACCGCCCAATGCTGATGATTGGAGTGTGTTGCTGGATGTCTTGTTTATTTGTTGTGGTTCATTGACAGTGTGTCTTCTCATATTATGTCCTGATTGATGGCACTGTCCCTTTCAGCATGTCTCTCCACCCAAAACTTAGCCACCAGTGTGTGTCCCTGCATCGCTTTGGGACATTAGAGGTCGGGTATGAATGTTGTAAGCTATTGTTTTCCTGTGCACAAGGAAAATAGACTAAGTCAGTCATCTCAAGCCAGTCTGGCCATTCTTCCTCTGGCATCGGCACGGCATTTTCACCCACAGAACTGCCGCTTGCTGGATATTTTCTCTTTGGCCAATAAGTGAATGGCCTTTCACTCTAAACGTATCTAACTAGTTAAGGTCTTCTTGTGGTAATGCAAGTCAGAACCATTGAGGTTAAAATTGTGTTTTGGTGCAACACAGATCAATTGCCCCTTTATAGTGCCTTGTTTTTCTGTACTAGAATATCTCAAATGTATTTATAAAACATATTCACTGTTGAGGTCAATTCTCAAATAAAACCCCACATTCACTTTGATACCCTGATGTTAAAATTGCAGGATCTGGTTTAGTGTGTCTAATTGCTGCACATTGCTCTGCTGTGAAGGAGTGGGGTCTGGGTGATTGATGGTGCAGGCAGCAGAGTTAATAGAGCCGCTCTTCCCAAACTCTAACCACAGAAGTAGGACACTCATTTACATGTTGTTTTAAAGGGTAACACAACACTTTTGTCCCCGATGGGCTTTTACTATAAATTGAAATGGCACTGGACGGCCCTTGCATCTCACAGAAGACTAATTGAAGTTCTGTCTCCTGTGCATTTGAATTTCATTATTATGTCCAGTTATCTGTCAAAATTGTTTACACCATCTCAAGCCCAAAGCACAAATAGGGAAAGAGCACAAGGAAATAATGAACTAACGATGCATTAATATTTTAACAGACTAAATCAATCACCCTGAGTTACCATACTATCTCCCACCACTGCCCATTCACATTCATGTGTAAGGAGAATTCATACCTCTAAATACCTAGGCCATAGTTTAGCTCATTCGATAGAGCATTCAGCCTTTATCTGACAGTCTCCCTTCTCTTCTCTCTGAATCTCATACTCTCCTGTCAATAAAGCCTGTCAAAAAATATATATATACAAATAAATGAACCTATAGTAATTCTTTGTAAGGGTGAAGGGTTTTGTGCCTGTGTCTGTATCAGCCCTGCGACTAACCAGCCTCAACCATAGTTGCAGGGATAGTCTCTAGTCTCTAGTCACACTGCTAGCTAGAAAAAGCGTAAGATTACTGAATGAGACACATACAGTATATGGAACCATTAAACAGAAATAGTTAAGTACAAGCAAACAAGTGCTTGACATAAAACAGGAAAACACAGCAGTCCTCTGTAGTTGACCATTGTTGAACTTCAATAAAAGCCCATTCAACAAAGAAATGTAAATGTCTTGAACAAACTAGTGCCTTTGAACAAAAACATGAACAACGCTGAAGGAACATTCCTGTTATAACCTGCAGACCTGTTGTCATCTCCAAAGCACGGATTATTGAGGAAATAAAAGGCTTTTGTATCTTACTGCCATTGTTTTGTGTTGTTGTGTTGACTTTAGAAAAGTCACAAAGCAGGTAGCGTCAATAGGTGCAGTTTGGGCAGCTGCTCAATGGCAATGAGGTAAAGGGGGCCCTGGACACCAACATGGACATGAAATCCTTTATAGAAGGGCAGTTATTTTGGGTAGTTTTAAGCTGGAGTCCACAAATGTATTAATCTATTTTTCAAATACAAACGATGACATTGTAATGATAGCTAAATGTAAATGTAGACAGAGTTATATGTATTTAGATTATACAATTAAAGCTTAATGCAAAAATGTTGACACCAATATATTTGCAAAAATCAAATCTCAATGGTTCTCTAAACTGCTGTAATAAGACACTACAATCATGGCCTCATGAAAGTGCCTCATTTTTGGTGGGGCCTGGACTGGTGCCCCTCATCACCTCCTTACACCGCTGCTGATGAAGAGCATGTTATGAGGAAGTAGGAGGCGATGCATGTGTTTTGTCTGCTCGTATGATGCATGTATGTAGCGTTGTTCTCACTATATCTATGACACATTGTGCACATTAAGGTGTTCAGCTCGGTGTGAGGTACTTCCCAAGGCCTTTTGCTCTGACTGTGCACACTGTCTTTTTGATGAATTGTCTCTATTCTCTTCCTTAGCTCCTCTGTCGGCTATATGCTGCATATTTCGGGAAATAATTGAAAATGCCTATTTCAGCTCATGAAACACATGCCACTTTTTCATTGCTCTCGTACCTTGGGAAAAGTTTAAGACTAAAGGCAAACTATGTCAAACACTTCCTGAATGAAAAGAAAATATAGAGTGGTATTTAAAGAATGTATTAAATCGTCAGGTTCATTCATTCATTTGTGCTTCTTATTCCTGTGTTTAGGTGACTTGAGGCCTACCCCAGCCGCTATACAACCAGCACAATGTGATTAAAAAAACGAATCTGTATTGACGTTTGAGTTCTTCCTTAAAACAGCTAAAAATATAAACAATAAAAATAAATGATATATGAAATTTAAATTCAATACAACCTGCCAAATTAACTACAGTCACTATATACACATTTTCGGTTTATATGGCATTTAGTATATAAATGCCATCTTAATAATTTGTGCTATAAGGTGGACAATTCTAAATTCATCATATATACATAAACATAAACATAAATCATATGTTTATTGTTTGAAAACGTATATTATAATTTATATTTCAATATTATTTCTGTGAATATTGTCTTCTTGTTGACGCTTCGATCACCAGACAGATTAATAACTGGACTTGACATTTTGACGCTGGCTTTATCTCTATGGTAGTCTCTACAATGTCATATGTAATTAAAGAGAGTCTCTCTGTGGTCGTGTGAGTAAACAGGGAACAGTGGTTAAGATCATCACATTACACACACACAATATCTCACACAACACCTCACACAACACCTCACACAAAGTAATCAAATCTCCCGTGGGGACGGATAATAAGCGTGTTTGTCTGTATTAAATCTATCACTTAGGTTTGTTTTGGAAGATAGTGTGAAAACCTACTGCTTATTTCAATCAGAAATGTCAGTGCACCACAAAAGATATCATCTGGAGAGGCATAAGGATAATGACTTTGAACATGCTTGTTATGTTTGGGCGGGCAAGGGTATGATAGTTGACATATTAAAAGCAAAAACATTACATTATATAAAAACCCATCTGAATGTACATATAGCTGTATGGGTTCATTTTAGCTTAGAACAGAACAGATTTTTACTAGGCAATGAATATTTTAGAATGTATTTTCTATTATCTATTACAGAAATGACCCTTTGTATTCACTGTTTAAAATGTTATGTGTGAATTTAAACAACCGGCATAGTATAGTAAAAGTCTTAAAATACTACATAATACTGGATTATAATCGCTGTGTATTTCTAGTCTCAACCCACCACAAATGACATGGCCAAATTGCCAACAAAAGGGTATATGCAGTTCCCTAAGCATACTTTTTGAAACAGAAAATTATAATCTGACATGAATCTGTTTTGTGATTCCAAATGCATGGTCTTATTGCAGGCCTCTAAAAACACCCCTATTGTTATGGACCTGAAAAAGGCCTATATTGCCTTCTTCATGCATCCTTTCATATTTGTACTTTTAAGTAGAATAAATGAATAAAGACACTCAACAGCTCTATATTCATTGTCCTGGTTTAAGCCCACGAGAGCAGCCATCGTACTAGTGCGGACGTGTAGAAGTCTTTCGGCTATCTGTCTTCATTCATCTCACCGTGAATCATGTTAGTGTCCAATTATCTGCCCACAGTTTGTCTTCATTCAATCTGAACAGCCTTAAAAGGATGGGAGGATGGAGGGGACAGGGGGCTGACGAAGACTGAATGGTGTTAGCGATAGAAACAGTGGTAAACAGGAGGAGATGGAGAAGAAGAGACTCAAAGGATGCAATTAACCAAATATAGCTAAAGTACTGCAATTAACATGAGGACAGCTAAGCATGGATTTGTATCAAGGGGTGGTATATAACTCAAAATGAAATGTATAATGTACTCATGTTGAAAGATGAAAGAGAGAATTACTACTTTGGGGGGCCTTCAGTGGGGTACATCCCGGACATTTGCCAAGTGAGTTGCTGGGCTGACATAGAGACACATACAGACAACTATTCTCTGAATTTGTTAAAAGGACATTAATCTACAAACCTTATACTTACCATGTTATTGACTCTGCATGATTTGCCATTCCTTAAAAATTCCTTGACGGCACATCTTTATTGACACTTTTACAATGCATTATTTGATATAATTACATTTTTAAAAATATTCATTATTTACGCACATGCACTGGTATGGCGTGTGAAAACAATGGCAGTTTCAGTTAAATCAGATAATTGCATCCTAGTGGCTTTATAATCACTGCCTGTGGTTTTTTCCCTATGCTCCATGCATTGTTATAATATCCACGATTATATCTCACAGTCTTCCATGGAGTGCACCACGAGGTTAGCCAACACCTTTGCGGTCTACTCCCCCCATAATCCACCTATTAAACACTTAGAGACCCAACGAATACTGACGTTATATTTAGGCCAGATTTAATTTCTCTTTCTTTCCTCTTTTGTTCCCCCCGTCAAAGTAAGCCGAGACATGCGGTTTGTGGAGGGCCAATATTAGTTAAGTATTTATTTACAGATCCTGGCAGGCGCGTCCCGTGAATAATTCATCTTCCACGCTCGGAGAAGTCGGTTGACAAGACGCGGCACTGACGCGGGAGAAAGGAAATCGATGCAGCTATGATGGGCAGCAGACTCCAGCATATCTCCCAATGACCCTATACGGCGTGTATGTGTGTGTGTAGTTACAGTAGTTACAATACTGTGCCCTATGTAAAGTGATCAGGTCTTGATTTGCTGATGGGAGTGAAACCGTGTCCGAGGGCAGACAGACAGGCCTAGGGGAAATGTCATGAGTGTTGGACAGAAATCCTAGCACGCCGATACAACCCGCCGACTTAAAGGGACCCTATTGTGCTGAATCTACTCTTCTGAGCTTTCTGCTGTGGTATAATCTTGTTCCCATGATAACATACCTACAGTTGTATTTGGTTTTTATTTACATATGTAATCAGTACGCTTAAGTCAGGGGTATCCAAACTTTTTTCACTGAGGGCCACATGTCAGAAATTTATACCGAGGAGGGCCACTTGCTGAGGTGACCGATTTTGCTTCACCAAAAGTCCCCTTCACTTGGATCTGTTTTCTGACCACTTCAGGTTCAGGTTTATTATATCGGCGAAAACAGCGTGTCGCCGATATTATGGAATCACGTCGGTGTTCGTCCGCAGATCCTAGCTGTGAACGCGATAACTCAAAAAGGAATTGCCGGATCAGTTTCAAC
>JAVQKC010077111.1:0-10572 GCA_036025475.1 Philypnodon macrostomus | reverse complement strand
TAAAGCACCACTAGAGTGCGCTATAGCCCCACCGTGCCTCACATATACGCCCGACCACAGCTCATCAAACTGGCCTTTTCACAGCTGTCATACGGCCATGATGACAACAGACTACTCTTTAAGCAAATGAAGTTTTCGCTGTGCGAAACCTGCGAATTTGCTGCGTGACATTTTTCAAAATGTCAAGCGACAAGTAGACGTGACAGACGCGAAAATTTCATTTGTCGCGTTTGGTGTGAACGCAGCATTAGAGAATCAATGTGAGAATGTATGGTTATCTGTCTACGTATGCCTGGCCATTGTCAAGGACACATTCCACCTAAAACCCATAGTTGCAGGCTCACTTCATTCAAAATACCCCAACACAAATCCAGGATATTCCCAGCAGCTGAATTTAATTCTGCGAAAGTGCTTTGTCATCAGTGCTGTGTGTAAATCAAAGTCGGGCCTATACAGAAACGCATGACACATTTTGCCCTAGCTAACCCCACCCCTCAACAAAACCCACCAACCAAAGCTAACCTCAACTCGTTCTGTCAATAAATCAATACAATACACAGCATATTTACCACAAATTTTTCGAGCTAGCATACAGTTGTTTCTAAGCATATCTCTGGTAATATAAAAGTGTCTATGAAAATGAAAAGTATGTATTTGATGTAATAAGAGGGACAGTGCAGGAGCAGTGATCGATACAGCCTTGATGTATTTATAACTGAGTGGACTGGACGAATTATCCAGTGTGGGTCGAAGCTGTCGGCAAAGGGATTGGGAATGGGTGTATGATACGCAGATATTAAGAAAAAATTAACTATGAAATGATATAGGGGGGTGTATTCAATATAAGGATGGGTATGGATGTTGATAACTGTCAGTACTGCCACACCATTGGCCCATAACTGTCAGTGCTGCCACACCATTGGTCCATAACTGTCAGTACTGCTGCATCATTGGTCCATAACTGTCAGTACTTCCACACTATTGGTCCATAACTGTCAGTACTGCTGCATCATTGGTCCATAACTGTCAGTACTGCCACACCATTGGTCCATAACTGTCAGTACTGTTACGTTATTTGTCCGTAGTTGCCAGTATTAACGTATGTATACCATTGTTATTTCTGCATCCTATTTTTATCAATAATGTGAGCTTTCATTACCACTGCTCTGTCAGATATCTTCATCAACTTGGGGCCTTAGTGGGGGTCTGAAAACATTCTAAATAGGTCAAATGGAAGCGAAACAAGGAGGAAGAGGCTGCTTTTGTGTGTCTGCTGGTGTCAATGAATCCCCGATCGATACGGCTCTCTTGTCTGCTCACTGTCTCCATTGTAGCACCGGGCAGGCGGCCATTTTGAACAAGATTACAGCAGCCATGTCTCAATCGGAGTATTGACGGGGCGCTGTCAGACACACCGCTCACCGAGGTGCTTTTATTTAGGGTTTAATTAGTGGAAGATGGCTTTGGCTCAGACAGAATGGACACATGCATTACTATGGAGGAAGACAGTACACAAGGCTATTAGTAACAGCAATGTCTCTGGCTGCACAGTGGTAAAGTGGTTAGCGTTTATGTAGGCAGGCTGCTATTTGAGGAACTATAATATGCTGGGATAGGGGTACTCAGACTTTCAGTCCAATAATCAAAAAAAATCCAAAAACTTTTTTTTAATTGAAATGAGCCTAAATCGGGACTAAACCAGGTCTAAATCAGGTCTAAATCAGGTCTAAACCATGATTAAACAAGGACTAAACCAAGTGTAACTAGGACTAGAACTAAACCAGGACTAAAGTATTTCTTTACCAGGATTAAAGTAGAACAGAACCATGTGTAACTAGGACTAGAAGATAACCACGGTTAAGTTTAAACTAGAACTAAACAAGGACAAAACCAGCCCCAAACTAGAACTAAGTAAGGTGTAACTAGGACTAGAACTAAACCAGAACTAAACCACGTGTAACAAGGGTTAAACAAGAAGGAAGGAGGAAGAATACAACAACATAATTTGCGGGGTTTTTCTTCTACATTTTCAGAAAAAGCAGGCAGAAAATCAGACAGAACAGTTTGTGTTGTCTTTGTACAGTGACCAACTCGCCTGAGCCTCTGTTTGGGACGCGATCACTCAAGCCAACACATGTACTGCTCCGTTGGTACGCATCCGCATGCTCTCTAGAGATGGACCTAACTACAGACAGAATCAACACAAAGGACGGACAGAAGGCTCCATGCGTATCCGTCTGTGAACGTAGAGTAGAAATGAGCCTTGAGTCCAAACAGCTCTTGATGGACAGATGGCTGCTAAATATTGACAAAGTGTGAAAAGCAGGGCATTATGTTCAGAGCCTGGAGCGGCTCCTACAGCGACAGCCAGAGCAGGAACACATTACAATCTATCTGTAGGGCCATAAGAAATGACCAGATGAATATTAATACTCAATCCTAGAATGTATTGTGCGATTTTTTTAAAAGATTGCAATTCAGTCAACATTTCTGTGTGGTGTGGTGGATTGGCTCAAAACAATGGTCTTGAAGTGGGGTACACCCTGGACAGATTTCTTCAAAGCATTAGCCTTACCCTAAACTATTTTAGACAAATATAATCCTGGTTTAGACCTGGTTTAGCCTTAACTCACGATCATAGCATGATTATGTTCAATTAAAAATACATTACAAGCTTTGCCTGTTAACAACTTTCAGATAAAATATTAAAATATATATTAAAATATTGGCGTGAGTTACCACATAGCTGATTAGCCTCCATTGATTTTTTAAACTCCTAAATTTGGATTTTTCAAAAAGTCTATAGCAAAAATGAAGGGGATTTTTACCGGAACCAGAAGTGGACGAACACTGTTGAGCTCTATAGCCTGGCCTGCCCTTCTAATATTTTTACACTCCAGCCAACTTTACAGAAGGAAATACAAATGGACAAATGGATTAGCTTCAAGTACAACTGAGTAGCTATACACATGGGCCGTATCGTGCACATCAGTGTACCTAGTATTCTGAAACAAGAATAATATTAAGATCTTTTTATATAGAGCTTTTCAAGACATCCAAGCCATTAAAAGTGGGTAAATTTCACTCCACAATCCACAGTGAACTGAAAATTGAGCTACTTTAAAATGGTGGGTACATTTTTTATTCACTGGTAAGTAGGGCTGGGAACCTCAGGGTACCCAAGGATTCGATACGATATGGGATACATGACTCACGATACCCATAATATCTCAATATGGCGATACTTGATATAGTGAATTATATAGTGATATAATGAATTAATGAATTCTTTTTTTTAATGAAATACAGTTAATTTCATAATTAGAACGGTGAATACTTCAAAAAATAAGATATAAAATGTAAATACTGCCAGACTTTTTTTTGTGTGAAATATACAAAATATTATCAATTCTGAGTTCTCAAAGAAAAAAATCTTGATATATTGATATTTTGTCCCACCGCTACTGGTAATCGACATTTGTAGCCACAGTTGCCCTGAGGCAGACTGGCGAAGATGTTGCAGCAGTCATGACCAGCACCACTTGAAGTCACCAATCTTCCTCGTTCAAATGTTTGGTCTTTCTAGTGCTTGTCTGGCCAAATGCGTTATTCAGTCATCCACAGTAACAGTAACTATTTCTGAAGCCACAACCGCCTTGGAGCACACCAACACCACCAATCACACTAACACATTAATACTGTATATAGACAAGGTAGCTGAAGGACACATTGGCAATGTGTACTGGTGGTAGTAGAAATCTAACCACCAACTTTCAGGGTATTGTATGCCACAGCTGACCCATTATGCAAAAGTATAATGACATTTTTAAAACGTAAACAGTGCTGCATGAACCCCACCATTTCTTCTCAATAGTTAAAGTTAAGGGTGGGCAATATGGTAAAAATAGAATTCAATTCGAGCACAATTTTACTTGACTTTTTTTACATCCAATCCACTATTTAATATGATAAATAGTGGATTGGATGTACATTGATAATCCTTAATCCTTTTTTATTAATAAGAACAGTGGCATTATGACAGTGAAGAGCAGAGCAGAAATGAATGAAGCAAATTAGCAGATCTTTTTAACGTCATATCTTTTATTGCCACATTGCACACTCCTAAGTTCAGGTCATCTCGTTGACTTCTGTACCTTTGTACTCCTGACTCCATCATATTACAGTATCCATCTCCACTCCTCCACCTCTTTAGAAGCTCCCCTCTCTCCCCGATCCAACCTCATGAATTATGCATGCTAAGTGAAGAAGGATTTACTGCAGTTTAGTTCACTCATCCCTTGACGCTTGTACTTCAAATATTCACAAATCGCCCGCTGGAAAAAACCCTCGAAGGGTACAAAATTCGACTCCATTGGTGGTATCATCTTATCATTTCATGGTGAACTTGATATTTTTTACATATATTGCCAATGCTAAATCATGAGCAGATCATTTTATACAAGTTAGTTTGTTATTCCCAGCAGTATTTCAGTCCAACATTGTGATGAAAAACTATGGCCAAACAGCCCCATACGTCTGTCCCAAATGCTATGGCACCAACGGGCACCTCAATCAGACATTGTGTGATTTCAAAGGGTTTTATATTGTTAACGAGCTATGAAGAGACCCCATCCCAAACCATGATAAACATGGGAAGAGTCTATTTGACTGGAATTTTGCCGATATAATAATGGCCCTCTGCTAATCTGGGAAGATCATTGAATCGTGCTAAGGTGTATTAATTTATCCTCAGCTCTTCACCTTCATTTTTACTGTATCAATGTCAGTGTTCAAATAGTATTATGATGATTATTGGATTAGATCAGACCTGGGCAATGTGCTGCCCGGGGGCCACATGCAGCCCTTGGCCTGTCCATGTCTGGCCCTCAGAAGGCTAGGCAAAACAATAATCAATCAACACATATCGTAAGTATTGTACTGTGTAATACCCATTTATGAGGACATTTAAAGGCACAGATCACATTTGAGTCTCATGTCACTGATGGCAGCAAACAGAAAATGCATTAGTTTTGCCATGTCAATATGAGAGCAGTAAACTAGATTTGCCCTACCACAGAAAAGTAAGCCTTTTTCTCACATTTATTAATTGTATAGTGGACTCTCAAATTACGTGCGTCATAGTTTTTATTGGGTAGCTCACTCGACAAGTTATCTGCCCTTCACAAACAGTCCCCGGTCACAATTCGGCTCTCGGGAATAAAATAATTGCCCACCCCTGGATTGGATGTACATTGAATTCGTAGCTAAAAAGGTTTCATGAAGACAGCAGGAGTCTTCTGTGTAAGACCAAAAATAAAATTGTAATCTTGGCTTAGTAAAATTGTGTTATTATATTTTTTACCATCTTGCCCAGCACTAGTATCAAATTTGTTGCCATTCTTGCAAGAGGGTAAGGTGAGCTGCTAAAAATGAAGAAAAACATTATAAAAATAAATAATAAATCTAGGAAACCAATTACCTTGAAAATTTTAAGTAATGCCAACTGAAAATGTTCACCTACAATGATTCACCACCACCTTTTGTTTTTTAGACAAAAATTGGACATTTTTATAGACCCTGCTTGAAAATGACAAGCCTAAATTGAACACAGTATAACTCTGCCACCATTTAGTCTACAGGAATAATATCTGTAATCTCTACATCTATATATAAAAAATATTTTTAAAAATCTTTTATGCGCAGGTGTAATCATCAGTATAGATGTTAGAGTCTGGAAAAGTGAAGATTGAAAACATAGTAAATTAAACCTTCCTATTCATGCTCTCTATAATTCCACTGAACATCTGAACACAACACGGACCAAATTTTAAGATTATAAAGTGATAGAGAAAATTAAGAGATGTTTGAACAATGTTGACCCCCATATTAGCCTTCATTGGAGAAATCTGCCCCCAGTGGTGATTTTTGAGATTGAAAGTGATTTGGTGATGAAACAATGTTCAATTTAGTTTAAAATGGTAGTTGTATGCCTTTAGTCCTCCCTTTTCTTGTTGCTGGGATATATTGCATGGATATTGCCTCAAGGCTTAATATTCTGGATTCTAGTCGTTTGAACTCATCTCTAGATATTCCTTTTCGCAGAGCATCAAAGATTAAATGTTTGGATCTTATCATTTCTGACCTTTATCATATTAAAATGCATGCTGCGTATGGGCGGGGTTAAGGTTATGGCTGCCGTGAGCTCTGTGCTAATACTTCCTCTCATAAGAGTGTGGCCGTCCGTGCACTCAGGGTAATTGTGTATAGTTTGTTATTGTGTCGTTTTAATGTCCGCGACATTATATGCTGTATATATAATTTAATAATTCTGCCGATATTCGCGACAATGGCACTAAATATGACGAATAGGAGGCAGTTTGTTAAATTAGACGTGTTTATACCAGGGTGTAAATAGATTTCCACTATACAGTAAGATCATATTCATAAACCAAACATTTTTCAACATGTTTTTGCAGTTTTGTTGGACTTAAGCAGCAGAAAAAAACTCACTCTCCTCCATCACCACTTTAGGAGCAGAACCATCTCACACTCCTCCATCATCACTTAACCAGCAGAACCATCTCATTCTCCTTCACCACCACCTCAGCATCAGAATCATCTCACTCTCCTCCATGATCACTTAAGCTTCGGAATAACCTCACTCTCCTCCATCACCACTTTAGCAGCAGAACCATCTCATTCTCCTTGATCACCACCTCAGAAGCAGAACCATCTCACTCCCCTCCATCATCACTTAAGCTGCAGATCAACCTCACTCTCCTCCATCACCACTTTAGAGGCAGAACCATCTCAAACTCCTTCATCATCCCTTAACCAGAAGAACCATCTCACTGTCCTCCAACATCACTTCAGTAGCAGAGCCATCTCACTCTCCTCCATCACCACCTCGGCAGCAGGATCATCTCACTCTTCTCCATCACAATCTCAGCAGCAGAACCATCCCATTCTCCTCCATCACCACTTCAGCAGTAGAATCATCTCACTCTCTTCCATCACCTCCGCAGCAGCAGAACCATAGCATTTTCTTTTGTATTTGAAGTTATTCTAGTTGTGTTCTCTGCCTCATTTCATTTCCACATATGATGGATCTTTGACGTGTCACATGAAGCAGTTGTGCTGATATAAAACCGGTCAGGTGCTAAACACTAACAGGTGGTATATTTGAACATAAGCACTTGAGAATGTCCTTTAATGTCAGTGTGCAGCACAGAACTGTCACTCACCCCTGTCAGTCGCTCCTGTCAGTCAACACCTGCCAAACAAGCTGACATAGTTAGAAAACCTATATATATACCTAGAGTTAATGCTGAGAAGATACAGTATAATCAACAGAAACATCCCACTCTCCTCCATCAAAACCTCAACAGCAAAACCATCTCACTCCTCTCTATCACCACCTCAGCAGCAGAACCATCTCACTCCTCTCTATCAACCCCCCAGCAGCAGAAATAATATCAGTCTCCTCCATCACCACTTCACCAGCATAACCATCTCTTTCTCCTTCAGCCACCACCACCTCAAAAGCTTAACCATCTCACTCCCCACGGCTTTTATTCTAAATTCCTGTTTGACTAGTTCATTCTTAATCTAAAAACATGTACTTTTAATATAGTGGCATAGATTCAGACGTGCTCTTGAGGTTTCGACAACATTTTGGCGTGAAATGTTATTAGTGCGAACATTGCCCGGGGCTGTTTTTCAGTGATTTAATGCCGCAGTGGGTTCCAGCGGGGTCCGTGCACACATCCAATATCCTATATCTTCAGTGTAAAACTGACAAATAGAACCTTGAAAAACAGAAATCTGTGAAGCCAATTGCCTTAAAAACTACTCATATTAACTCTGTTGTTGTGACTTTTTGTAATGATTTTGTTTGTAGTTGACACTGAATTGTTGTTAAAATCATTAATTTTTTAACTTTTTTTCCCACAGCATTAAAAGTAATCTATAGATGAGTTAAAATGACTTGAATTCAGAATCTATATCTTGGTTTGTGTTATGTCAAAGTGGCACAAAATGTCCGCCAACAATGCAAAGCAAAGAATATCTGGATTAGTTAAAATACTAATAATGGCTTACACTTATTACGCCTGAAGATTCATTCACACCACAGTCACACACTGGTGGTGGTAAACTACTTCTGTAGGCACAACTGACCTGGGGCAGACCAGTCTACCACTGAGCCACACCGAATTGCCTCTTGATTTGAGTCGTTTGGACTAGTTCAGATGCTTTTACTTATTGGGCCTAAATATTTGACTTGTTTAAGTATTAATTTCCTATTCCACAGACAGATGAAGATGATTTAGCTTGAAAATAGATTTTTTTTATTTAAACCAGTAAGAAATATATTGAAATCTAGGTCTAATAAGTATTTAAATCTTAACGAAAGAATATGACCAATAAAAAAATGTGTATGTATATATATAGGACTAAATCAGGACTAAACCAGGATGAAACCAAATCAAAAACAAAAAATGAGGATTAAGCCAGTACTAAATGAAACTTAAACTAACCAAAACTGGGATTAAAGTAATTCTACCGACAAAACCAGGTCTAAACCGAGACTAAACCAGTCATTTGATCTAATCTAGATGGAAACCATGGAATTACTAAAACAGTCAGTTCCAGCAATGTCATGTTTTTACAGTGTTCTGGCTGCTTTTATGACATGATGGGGGGCTGGGGCGTCATGTGAAGAGTGGTGGGGGAGGTGTAAGTGATGCACCATGGCTTCATAACCCGCAGCATGTTAGAAAATACATCTGTGATTGCCTAGTGTGTGTGTGGTCACTCATTCAGCAATGCATATGTGGGAATATGCAGCGTTTTTGGTCTGCTGGGAATATGGAGCTCTAGAAAAGGATTATTGTGGTCCATGTCACCATCACCACCTCAGAAGCAGAACTATCTCACTCTTCTCCATCGCCATAGCAGCAAAACCAGCTTATTGTCTAAGTCACATAACCATCTCAGTAAAATCATCTTATCCCCAGTTATTGCAGCAGCAGCAGAACCATCCACCATCACCACCTCAGTAGAAGAAACCATCTCACTCTCCTCCATCATCACCTCAGCAGCATAACCACCTCAATCTCCTTCATCACCACCTCAGCAGCAGAAACCATCTCACTCTCCTCCATCATCACCTCAGCAGCAGAACCATCTCACTCTCCTCAATCACCACCTCAGCAGCAAAACCATCTCACTATCCTCCATCACCACCTCAGCAGCAGAACCATCTCACTGTCCTCCATCACCACCTCAGCAGCAGAACCATCTCACTGTCCTCCATTACCACCTCAGCAGCAGAACCATCTCACTGTCCTCCATCACCACCTCAGCAGCAGGTCCATCCCTTCCATCACTGACCAAGCATTACGCAAACATATGTATGTGTATGTGCACAGTATGTGTGATATGCTGCATTCAGGTCCACTGGGATTCTTCAGTTGCTGGAGAAGATTATTGTGCTCAGTGTCACCATGCATGCTCTAGTAAAAATGGAAACGCGGCAACCATTTTAACAAATGGTGCCTGGACAGTGATACCTAAAGTGCATATATAATCCATGTGACACTGGTTAGTTAGTGGGTTGGCTAAAGTGTATTCCCTGGTTATTCTTGGTGTGTCAGACCTCTGAATGATGTTAGTTTTTTAAAGGTCCTATGTTATATTAGTCACACAATGTGTTTGACCAGTGCACAGCAGACCTTTTAAGACTGAAGAGAACGAGCTCGTCAAAAAGCCTCAATAAAATTATTTCCCATTCAGAAATGACCTAGTCATTATGGAACGTGCGAAAATGAATCTTGTGATATAAGATATGAGTGTTGGTAATATTTTTGTGGAGCTTCCAGTTTGACACCTGTCTGTAAGACTGGAACAGCCTTCAGGAGTCAAAGTCAAAGGAGCATGCTCACAGAGATTGGTCAGTAGTGACTGGCTGACTAATCAGAAAACAACCCACCCTCACGAAAAACTTTTATTTATCAATTGATCCGTGCTCTCTGGAAGTGCGTATAAAGTGAGATATCGGGACAGGTCCATACTCTGGTCTTCTCTGATCTCCTCACAGTTCCTGGCCTCTGTGTCCTCCAGAGGAAATTGCTTTGTGTCTGATTTATCTCTTTGATTATTGCCTTGTTGTCTTGCCCACAGCTCCAGAACACTGCTCTACAGTCTACACATGACTTTTATATGGCCCTATATCAGCCTGAATGGATCAATCTATACAGCACACTCAAATAAGTGGAAAAGCAATAAGATGATAGTGCTCCCTGGATGCCACTAGTGTGTGGAGTACTCCTTGTGTTACTGTGGGTTCTCTCCTACCGCCACAAGACATGTATGTGAAACTAGGCCTGTGCTGTCGTCCCCGACAGCAAGATGTATATCGGCGAAAACGGCCCCATACGTCTGCCCCGTACATCTGCCCCGTACGTCTGCCCCGTACGTCTGCTACAACTGTTACCAATGGGACCTTAATCACTTTTTTGATTTGTCTGGATGTTTGTGAAGAATGTTTTTGCCAAATTTAGAAAATTCCCT
>JAVQKC010077086.1:0-26155 GCA_036025475.1 Philypnodon macrostomus | reverse complement strand
GAGACAGAGGCTGGTGGAGGTTTGGGGTGAATGTGGTGTGAGCCTGGTGGAGACAGAGGCTGGTGAAGGTTTGGGGTGAATGTGGTGTGAGCCTCCTGATTCACTACAGGTGTGAGTCTAAATGAGACAAGGACCTATCAGTGCCTGAGGGCCTGTGACAGAGACATGTACATGACATATTTTTGACCAAAAGGAAAATTGAACTGCAGTACCGCTGTTTATCCTGAAGGGGGTTAGTTACTCTTTAAGTTCTCACACAAAATAATGTATTTCTGCGCTTGACTGTATTCATGTCAATTCATCAAAAATGTTACTATCACTTATTATTTAGATCTTCAAGTTTCATTGAAGTTGAAAATTAGATTTTTCCAAATAGAGCTTACATTAACCTCAGGGGCAATAGGTGAACAGAGACTAGTTATATGGCCTAATAATATTGACTGAGATGCACTCACTCAGTCAGATGCATGTTTGAGTTCAGTCTAGATTTGTATTTGTTCGGCCTCGGTCCAGAGTCCAGGTCAGAAGTCACCGGATATAAATAAATAAAGCTCATGTGAAAATAGGGTGAGTGGCAGAAATAGGAATCATGATTCAACATTTAACTTTTAAAAAACACTATTTTTCTTGTAAGGCTTGTCGTAAAACTCAGATTGAAGCCCATGGCATTGTGGGATAGGGACATTTTGCTAACGATACATTGTTGTAGCCCTGGTACAGAACTCACTTTTAATGTCTTTATGTAAAAAGATGCATTTGAGTTGTATCTAATATAATTTATTTTGACTATATTTTGCTATTTGCTTCGAAATCTCTTAAATCACTGAAATCTCTTAAATCACTGAAATCTCTTAAATCACTGAAATCACTGAAATCTCTTAAATCACTGAAATCACTGAAATCTCTGAAATCACTGAAATCTCTTAAATCACTGAAATCACTGAAATCTCTTAAATCACTGAAATCTCTGAAATCACTGAACCCTCTGAAATAACTGAAATCTCTGAAATCACTGAACCCTCTGAAATAACTGAAATCACTGAAATCACTGAAAAGACCAGATCCATTTCTCCATTTATTCAGGCAAATGAGTTTATGAGCTGAAACATGTAGACTAGGCGATTTTCTTTTAAGAAATTTAGTCAAATTTATAATAATCATCTCAAGACTCAAAGAAGCTTCATAATTACATTATTCATTCACTTGTGTAGCCACAGCTGCCCTGGGGCACACTGACAGAGGCGTGTCTACGGCCACTCCGACCACCACCAAACACCAATCACACAACCACATTCATTCATAGGCAATGTGTGTTAAGTGTCTTGCCCAGGGACACAACAACAGTATGTGCTCGGGCGGGGATTCGAACCAGCAACCCTCCGAGCACCTACCAAAAAATCTATTATTCTGAATAGTTATTCTATCTAGGCTATATAGCAGTGGTTCTTCACCTTGTTGGAGATACTGAACCCCACAGTTTCACCGAACCCTCCTTAATTGGAAAAATAAAATATGATTTTTTAAAATTCAAAACATAGGTGCACACAATGAACCGTGCACCTACGGAGGACTTCCTGGTTCCGCCACCAGCCTTTAATATGTGACTTTATTAAGTGTTATATTTTTCCAGGCGATAAAGTAACCATTTCCCTTCCCAATGTGTGGTTTGTTTTTCCAAATAACGCTTTAGGAATTTACTCCGACGTGTTTGACTGGACCAGATTTGTCCGTGAAGAGATGTGAAAGTAAGCGTGAGTCTCTCCGGTGGCTCAGCGGGTCACGTGCCGACTCTTGAAACTGAAACTTTTACACAAATGTTCGAATCCAGTCCGTGGCCATTCATTGAACAATTATTAATTCATTTAATAAATGTAAGTTTAAATTGATTAATTTAACTAATGTTTAATGAAGCTGGGCTCCAGCTTTATCCAGCTGGACACGGAACTTAAGGGTGCACAACCTGAATTGGGACACAGTCTGTGTCTTGACCTCCGCTGAACCCCTGAGACTGATAACCCCTGGGGTTCGATCGAACCCAGGTTAAGAACCACTGATTTAACAAACGGTTATCTGAGCAAATGATGTTGCCTTGCTATTCTCTTAAACCAGTCTCTGACCTCGCCTATAGACTTGCCGCTCATTGTATCTTTTTTCTCTTACACTCTATGGTCTTGGTTGTATTTGATAGATACATATCACTAATTTTTAGTGATTGAGCTCACATGCAGGTCTACCTAATAAAGTGGCCAGTGACAGTTAAAGTTGAACTTTATTCCACATGGCAGACGCTGTACATAAAAATACTTGCGAAATAAAAGAGCAGCACATTAAAGGATACCTATACATAATCCCTTTCATCAGACACTCTTCACTTGTGACACGATCCGACCGCAGCACAGTCATTACATTTGCCTTTTTTCTCCAGTGTCAAAAAGGCGTGTGAAGTTCAGTCACAAACAATATTAAAGCCGTCATAATCACAGGTGTGCACTCGCCAGGAACACAAGAAGATAGAAGACATCTAAATCAGTAAGTGAGAAACGCCTCTGTCATGACTTTTATTGCTTTCATTTGGAAAAGGAACATTATGTAACTTTTAAACATATTATATATTTTTTTATTTGACTGTATTTATCCAGGAAAGTCTCAGATTCGGAATCTCTTTTTTCAGGGGAGTCTTGGCCCCAACCAAGAACCTATTGTACATGTTTTTATTGATACACACAGTACACAGACATGGGGAGAACATGCAATCTCCACACAGATGGACCCCGACTGCGAACCCCGGACCCTCTCGCAAGAGTGTTAACTACTATGCCACCTCAATAATAACTAACTGAAGTGGTTAAAATTGTGTACCATTCAGAGATAACCCCAAAGATACCCACTCCAGCCATAAGGTGTCAGTAAAGTTACAAGTGAAGGCTTTGCTGAAGGGATAAAGCATCTACCCCTGAATCAATAGATTACTTGTTTGGATATCTGCCTATGGGAGATATGTGTTGTATTATAATTACTCTAACCATACCTACCCATATCAGCCTACAGAGTCACATGCTGTTTGTGAGAGGCAGCCCTTGTGTCACACGGCCTTGAGATGAAATCGCTCCAGGAACATAATGTTGTGTAGTAAGTAGTACAGCAAACTGCAAAACAAAAGGAATCCTCACAAATCAAAACAAAAACAACAAAACCTGCATGTCAAACTAAACATCCAACCACTAGAAACAAATGAACAAATGAAGAAATGAACAGATAAACAAATGAACAAATAAACAAACAAATAAACAAATGAACAAACAAAAATAATTAAATAAACAAATAAGCAAATAAAGAAAGGAACCGGTAAACAAATAAACAAATACAAATAAACAAACAAATAAACAAATGAAGAAATGAACAGATAAACAAATGAACAAATAAACAAACAAAATATAATTAAATAAACAAATAAGCAAATAAACAAAGGAACCTATAAAAAAATACAAATAAACAAACAAATAAACAAAAGGTAAACTATTAATAATTGAAAGGCAGAAAATGGCATTCTATTTTACCCCATTTCTGCATGAGATGATTAGTGTTCAAAATAAATAAATTAATAAATACGCACTGGACACTAAAATAAAGTGGTATACAGTGAAGTATCTGGCTACTTCAAATAAATAAATACATAAATAATGTAAAAGTTTTTTCCCGATGCCGTTTCCTTAAGACATTCTACAACATTTTGTTAAAATCACTATAATTTTCATTCTGTGATTTGCTCTGGTTTCTCCTTAGCATATGGTTAAAATCCATCGATCACTCTGACCTCTGGCGTGACCCGTGTCTACAAAGTCCAGAGCAAAAACCAAGTGCATTCTTTGTTTTTCTGGCTTCCTGTGTCTCCTCGTGGCTCCATTGTGGGACTCTCAACAAGTGGCTCATTTAGCGGCTTCGGCTTCAGCAGCTTGACGTGTTGAAACATACATCCTCCAGCAAATAGTGTTTAGTGCACAAACAAGCTGTCTTCATCTTCATCACACTGTTACAGAAATATCCCCAGGCATGTCCCTATAATTTAGACCAAGGGGAGGCGTTGCCCCACATGAATGTGTTCAGTTGACATATTGCATTTTTAATATATACGTAAAATAGGATATTTTTAGTTTGGACCTGATTTAGTTCAATCTGGCTTAGTCTTGCTTTTGACCTGGTAGTTTAGACCTAGTTTAGTCTAATCTAGCTTGGCCCTGTTTGATGCTGGTCAAGTCCAACCTCAGGTCCTGGTCCTGGTTCAGCCTTAGTTGACCTATTTTTCACATGCTCTGATTAAGTCCTGCTTTAGTGCTAGTTTAGACCTGGTTTAGCCCTGGTTTATGTAAATTATACTTTTGGTGGCTTTGAAACATTTTATGGGGACTAGAACAACCCTGAGAATAATCACTGCAAAAATCACAAAATGTACATTCATGTTAGTACTATTGCTGATTTGGGTTGATGCATGACTTCAAATCCAGTTTAACATCCAGACTTCAGACAGACAGTAGAGAAAACACAAATGCAACAATGATGTAATATAGACGCTGTTTAACTCTATGGAGCAGATGTCACTGTTCAAGGATACTTTGTGCAATGCCTTTTGTAAAGAAGGTATTCAGTAATATGTGTATAAATCAAATGAAGCAGAACTTGAATAACGGTCAAACAAAATGTAAAAAGTGTAATGGATTGTAAAAAGAGTTAGTTTTCAATCTGCAATGAAGCATAAAATGAATCGAATACCAACCTTGTATAAGTATGAATAATTGTGAAAAATGTATTTTTTTATAATGGATTACAAATATATAATGTTTTTACCCCTAAAATTGATTACAAATTTTTGTAATAAATATATGTAGATAATGAAAATGATAATGAAATACAATACAACAATAAAAAATTATAATTTGCAAAAAATATAAATAATGGGTTTATTCCTGATTATTTTACTTACTTTTTTTTCAGTTCAAGCTTTTGGGAGATTGAAACGATATTGCACTTAAAGATAATAAAGAGATGAACCAGCTCATTTAAACTGGGATTAATTAACCACTTAAAATGCCTAAGTGAACGAGGCCATTCATTAAAGTCTGATGTATTGACACATTAGTCCATTAACTGCAGAAAATGTCAAAAGCATAAAATTAAATTGTAGGTCTCATCAAACGTTAAACACTGAAGGTTAGACACAGGTCTACATACAGTACACATGAGTCACGTTTATGAGGCTTTTATTCTTTGTACCAAATCCTGGCGCCAAACCCTCGCCATAACAACCACCCGAAAATGATTCAAAAACACTGTATTTTCCTTCTATTAAGACATATTACAGCAACTTGTGCATTCATTTCTCAAACAGTTATTGAATTATCTGCGGCTTAGAGACATAAAAATTGATTTAGTCTAAGGTGAGATTGTTATTGAACAGCATGTTGAAAATTGGAGGAACGGATATTAGTGGGTTGAAAGAACTGGTAAAAAAATGTTAGAGGCCAGACAGTGATTCAGTAGGTTCTCAGTTTATACTTGAGTGCTTTCGAGGTTATTCGATGCAGCTGATGATTCTAAATGGATTTGTGCACTTCATAATGAAAGCTTTTAGTTTAGTTTAAATGCAAATCGTCTAAAATGAATAAATAAATTGTCAAATAACATAAAGTACTTTTCTACCTCCATGAGCACTCAATGACTTACCAAATGTTGGGATTCACAGTTCAATGTTCAAATTATTGATAAATAAAATAAACATGTAAAGATATTTTTTTTTAAATGTGGCAATATACTTTTCAAATGCAAACATAATATTATTCTATAAAAATTCTATCACATGAAAAAAAAAAAAAAACCTGACCACAATTTTTTTATATATATATAATTTCAGTGTATTTGCATTTGCATTATATTCGTACCATGCAGATTACTGTGTTATATTCAAAAGGTTAGATTTAGATTTCATTTTGGACAAATCTCAAAGATATCCTATAATCCTCCGTTTTCCCTTCATTTTAAACAGTGCCACATTGTTTTTTATTCATTGTAAATCTTTGGCATATTTCAGATAGATATCCGTTGGTTGTAATCACATGGTAGAGCGATGATGACTCATTCACCTTCAAGAAGAACATAGCTTTGGGCTGAGTCACGGAGGTCACACCCAACACACCCACAGTCCCTTTCAGACCGGTTTATATGTGTGCCCCGAGTGCAGTTAAGAAAAACAATGGTACAATACTGCCATAAACTGCAAAAAACATGTGACTTGAATTCAGAATAATGCTAATCTTGAGTGGAGTCGTTTATTCTTGTGACACAAAATGTCTGCCAATGATGCAAAGCGGTGTTGGCGGACATTTTGTGGCTATTTTTTTTTTACATTTTTTATCTTGATTAAATGCTGTCTTATATTTACTTACCTTTACGTTCTTATTCCTATATTATTTTATTTATTTTTAATGTAATTCTGACTGGTTTTAACATTGTTTCTTATTTCGGCCAGTTGAAGAAGTTCTGGTAATTTATTCAGGTTGTTTTTGCCAGTGGTTTTTCACTTGTTCATCTAAAGCTGGGGATCAATGGCCTAAGCCTATTATACTGTGCTAAGCCTGATGCTCTTCCCGCTGAGATACTGAAGTTTGCAAGTCAGAACTGAGCAGACAGAGAGGTTTAGTTTCTAAATAAGTACTGCTTTAAGTGACAAAACATACAGAAGCAAATAGAAGAAAATAATGTTAAAATGATGGCATTTCCCTCAAAAAATACAATTAAAAACATTTATTGGTGTGTGGTATGTTGACCTAAAGCAGTACAGGTGGAGAGATAGAGTCACCAAAATCTTTCTACAATATATATTTTTATTCAAGTCAACTTGTGTTCAAAAAGTCAATTTAACAGTGACTTTCTTCTGGCTGTTCCATCCACTTAACAGTATGACTCTCATTTTAAAAAACAACATACATTGACTTGTATGTACCAAATGAGTCTAGTATAAATGTGAAGATGAAGATCTACAATGTTGACGTATGAGCAGTGAGTGAATGTCAAGCGATGATTGAGCTTAGTGCTTAGTGCTGTAAAGTGGTGTCTGATGAGTAAACTGTGCAAAAGAGTTGTCTAGTGGTTTGTTATTTTTGCATTGTTGAATATTGTTGAAGTAGTGTAGAGTAGAGAAAAGCATTTCAATCAATCAGTATACAACAACTCAAAGTAATGGCTAGAATGTATAGAGCTCTGTGTTAACATGTACAAAGTGTATTCTACCTAAGGCCCATAGTTTAAGCTCTAATGGAAATAAGCAGAAGAAGATGAATGAATGAACTCATTATTGGAAACATTTGGAGAGTGCAGACTCCACAAAGCACTGGCTCTAGGTATTAATACTGATGATATAATGCATGTTGATTTGACTGTGAATCTTCTAGTTCAGGGGAAAATGCTCACACAATAACAAAACATTAGTAATTGTTTTATTTTCACACCCATTGTGGCTGCCCTATCTTGGGGCAGCATAGCTTATGAATGAATGTGGTTTGGTGGTGGTCAAAAAACAAAATTCTGCCAGACAGCTTCAGGGCAGCTGTGGCTACACAAGTAGGTTACCGCCACCAGTGTGTTGAGTGAATGAATAATATCAAATCTGATTTTGAGTTTTCATATGCTAACAAAACATTCCTGCTATAGCCCTAACTGCATGGCCTCCTTTATCCATCTGTCTTCAAAGCCTTGTTAAGAGTAATTGATTCTGACCAATAGTGATTGCTCAAATAAAGGCCTCTCTAAATCAGTTCCACTCACTGGGGGACTATCAACCTGGTGATCGATGTCGGTCCAACTTTATTTATTACATTGTACTTAATGAGATAGATACAATGTAGACCTTGATACCTATTAACAACTGATTGATTGGTCATTATTTGATGCCCAGATAACATGTTTACTATATACACAGTGAATGCCCTATCGAGTGGGAACCAGGTGTGGTTGGAGTTAAACCAGGTGATTATAGCCCCATCCCAGCACTTAGAAATTATATTTGCTCTTAAGGTACCACCAGCTAGTGAGATGTGTCTGTTCCTCCGGGCTTTGAAATGAATAGTACAGGACATCACGGACCACACATATTGGACATTATGCATTAGCTGTGTGTCATGAAGGAACTCAGGACTAGAATCTAATCCATGTCAACACAAAGAATATGGTTGTTCATTTTAGTACACAGTGCACCTGGATTCCTTGCTTGGATCTTCTTGGTCAGGATGTACCTAGCTGGAGGATTAGCCTGATGTACATGTGATGTGTTTGAGGTTGATGGGAGTAACTAGAAGAAAAACCACTCAGACACAAGGAGAACAGACAACCTCCACAGAGAAAGGGAGAGAATTAATCGAACCCAGGATGTTCATGCTATCATGCAGCAGTGCTAACCATTCTGCCTGTCACATCCAATTTGTGTCTGCAGTCCCATAATATTGTACTGTTTCTATAAAGACAAAATACCATACAGATGTTGAAGAGCAGCCATTCATAACTGATAGATTTTGTCGAAAACAGGTCATCTGCAAGTTAAATGTTGAGCTTTAATATTTTGAATTACAGGAAATGGACTGAATTTGAAATAGTAAAACTTAATTAAGTAGCGACCTTTTTGTGGCTCACGCTAGCTGAGAATCACTGATTAGAGGCAAAGTTATGCATGCAATTTTTTTTGTGAAATCATTATTAAATAGGACTCATTTTTACACTGGCTGTTTATCAAATGGTACTGCACACTACACATCTAGTTCATCTTTCATGTACTGTACGCTCTGAAAAACGCCTGCTGTGTGAATCAAATATGGTATTCCTTTTACACCAGCCAGAGCTTTGTCAAACAAGTGGTGTGACTATCTACACTGTGGAATATATATATGGAGACAAACATTCAACCGAACCACTGGGAGCATACGCCCATTTATTTTCAACATATATGCACGACTAGACTGTGTACATTTCCCTTATGAGTAGCCAGAGCTAAGTGGTGTCACCTTGTGTTAAGTACAATCCACCCACCATTCATCAAAGGAGTCCACACTTCATAAAGATGAGCTTCACGATCCATTGCGAGACATTCCGTTCATCATAAAACATCATAAATTTGACAGTGAACATGGGGTAGAGAAAAACAATTTTTCCACTAGCTGCGAGCATATAGGTAACAGCAATAGCAACAATAGCCCCAACATAGACAGAATGGGGATCTTTTAGTTTAGATAAAAAAATTCACCAAAATGAAGCTCTTTACTGACCCCTTGTGACTTGATTTAGTATGTTAGGCCTTATCACGCAATAAAAATATTACTCGGAACATTTTACTAGACAAAAACTAACCATTACATTTTGAGATTTCACAAATATTAGGTTCAGAATCTACTGTATGACATGCTGCAGTACATAACAAAACCAGTGTAGGCTTCTCATGGCACGTCATGCTCTGGGATTCTGCAGCATTAATCTTTCCCAGCAGTTTTTATCTCCATGTATTAGCATCTCAACATGCGGCTCGTCGTCATGGAGCGAGTGGAAGTGTGCTGATGGGAGCTGGAGATACCCTTCTGTGTGTGGTATGGTCACATTGGTCACTGTAGTAAAATCATGTAAAAATGTCAATGTCAATACAATAGTGAGATTTTTTGGTTTGGCTTGTATACTTACAGATTCCCCACACAATACAGTGAATTTGGGTAGTTTGTACTTTTAGAGCTTCAAAACAGCAAAATATTGGTTAAAGTCACATTTTTTTGATTATTACACATTTTTTTTTTACAAATACTCATCATTGCACCATGGTTGTTTAAAGTGATTCTCAGCGGTAGAAGCAGGTAAAATGTGCATTGTATGAGTTAGCCTATACAAATGAAAATGTAATTATCAAAACTATGAATGAGAAATATAATGTCAAATAAAACACTAGGAATAAAAAACTTAATAGCGGCAAAGAATATATAAAACTATTTCTCTTTCCAGTTTCCATAAACAAAGACAAAAAGAAAAGGACACAATAATAAATGTTCTTATCCATAAAGTAATGTATTTATTTATTTATTTATCAGTATACATAGCCAAATATACACAATATACATAATAAATATAGCAGTATATCAAAAAAGCTCCTATTTATCAAACATGTAATTGTGTTTCTGCCTTTTTCACTCTGCTGACAAATAGCCTCTTAGAACCACTGCTATTATTTGCAAAAAGTGTTTAATTTTGATTTCTGACGAGAATCCTTTCCAGTATGTACAATAGAGAGAATATGGGCCATTTTTGAAAAGTTATGCCTGAAAATGCACTTTATAGACTTCATAATGAATAGCAGCTCGAGACTAAACACACACACACACACACACACACACTCTATTATGACTCCATTAAAACAGTCTAACACATGCTGATTCTGAATGAGCGTATACCAGGCATCTGTCCTGATGCCAGCGTGAAGCAAACTTTCCACATGAGGCTCTTCCAGTAACCGGATGGCACAGACGTCCCTCTTTTTTAAAAGGGTTAGTGTAAGGGTGTGGACCAGTCAAATGTCTCAAGCCACAACTCAAAATGCACTTTACTGTAAGCTCTCATAGTCAATGTTCGTCAATGAGTGGGCGTAGTTATAGGGCTATAGCTTAAATAGGACTAAAAACTGAACCAGGCCTAACTAGGACTAAACCAGAGATAAGTCTAATGCAGGGCTAAACAAGGTTTAAACAAGGACTAAAACTGAACCAGGCCTAACTAGGACTAAACCAGAGATAAGTCTAATGCATGGCTAAACCAGGTTTAAACAAGGACTAGAACTGAACCAGGCCTAACTAGGACTAAACCAGAGATAAGTCTAATGCAGGGCTAAACCAGGTCTAAACAAGGACTAAATTAAGCCTAAACCAGGGTAGCCAATAAATCATGACTAAAGTGGGACTGAACTGGTTATTAAAAAGTATTACCCCAAGTCAGAACCAGGGTGAACAAACTGAACTATCCAAACCATGTCCAAACTAGCACTGAAGGAACCTAAACCAGGGACTACAGGAAACTAAATCACTACTAAAATGGGTAAATATGAATACTAGGTCTTAACTGGGCCTAAACCAGGTCTAACCCAAAAATATTTAACAGACAAACTGTCTGAACACGTGTATGTTGCTCAAAGCTAAGCCAGCCTTCGGTCTATAAACCCTTGTGACGTCCCTGGTCTAATCCTTCACTATAATGTAAATATTGAGGCGAAGAGTGGAGATTTCCATTGTGACTAAAGGCGATTACAAGTTTGTGATTCATGGCTTGGCTGGTACACTTTACTACTGAAAGACCTCAGCAGAGAGTGATTTCTCTGGAGAACCAATGTGGTCTATGAAGGAGCCAACACAAACAAGTGGATTCAGATTTTCCCCGCTTCCCTGTTAACGTGCAATAGTAACACATGCACGCCACACGCCCATTGGGACAGTTTGTTATAAGGACTGTGATGTGTGCAGTTAAGGCTGGTTTACTATACAGGAAACTGTGCAATGATGTTCTAGACAAACTCTTAAAGGTGTAGTCTGTAAGTTTCCTGAAATGGGAAAAAAGATATCAAAGAAAAAATAGTAACAAAACATCTCTGGAAATGTCCTATACTGCCTGATGTTCTGAGGTCATAATGGCAACATAAGTGTCACTGGATTGGACACAAAAGCAGAGCACAACTCAAAAGATCTTGGTAGGTGGATAGCTTGCAGTGGAGTCCGGTGGAGGGCAGGTGAGGCGGATAGGCTGGTGGATGGATAGCCAGGCAGGCAGGCAGGGAGGGTCTGGAGAGTGGGGCAAGGAATGGCTGGAGAGCTGCTCGTCTTATACTCAGATTGATTGCAGATTTCTTCCAGGTGAGTTCTCAGCAGTTAGGAGGAGCTGCCACGCCCAGGTAAGCACCAACACACAAAGCTGCTGCTGCCCATGACAATAAGTGCATAATATTCAGCCATTTATTCCATTATTCATTTGCAAACACAGTCCAATAGCATAATACAAACTGTACTGTATATATTGACTAAAACACAGTGCTCTTTTAGCCTTTACTATTGATCATTTCTGAAAACTAAACTACTTTCTAACTATCTTTTGTAGTATTCTCAACCAGAGTCCAGTGTCCAAGAGTGAACGTCATCAATTGGTTATAGAGATGCTTTTGCTACAGTTTTTCCTGTATGGCTGATGGAAGGTCAAAGTAACAGTGGGGCACAGGCTGATTAAGGGCACGGTCTAGACTCCAGACTAGTCAAATGTGACTGTCAATTGATTAAGTCTCCTTTAGACCTCAAGCTGAAATCTGTCTAGACAGATTGGAGCTTAATGCAGGGTCTTCTATCTGTGTGTTGTTGACCTGCACATGGTTATTAATGTGAAAGTTGGTTTATAAAATACTTAATCTTGGCTGCAACAAACATGCCTGTGCACAAGCAAAAAAGGAAGTGGTCATATGCCTGACAATGATCAATCTGGGAGGGTCTGCATGTTCTCCCTGTGTTACGTGGGTTCTGTCCAGCTTCCTTCATCAGGCATGTGGCAAATCCAATTGTCCAAAGTGAGTGAGAGTGAACGGTTGTCTGTGTATGTTTACGTTCACTATTTTTCCATTGTCCCAGAAATTCCCACTTAAGGCCCATAGTTGCTAGTATAGTCTACAGTCATCTGCCACTATTACAAATGATGATGATGCTAATGGTTGTTGAATTCAAATAAAAGCTTGTAGTATGCACATAGGCTCATACCAACAAGGAAGAAGGAAAGTAAAGTTCCTCAAAAGCTAATGTAATCCTTAGAATGAGGTCATCCATTTGAACAGTCACAGTTAGTTATTATCTGTTCAATCTGGTGACTTGGTACATTTCTTTTATAACAGAGCACTTTTAAGATGATTGTTTTAAAGGTTGTCGAGACAAAAAGTGGCATTTCAGAACAAGCTGCTCTGTTCAATCTCCCCGGTGTAATCAGACTTTAAAATGGACTATCTCCAGCAAAACGTGTGGATCAGTTGAAGTGGCTCCTCGTAAAATATATTTTGTGAATAGTCGCTGATATTAAAGCATTCCTGTTTCTTCCCAAACAATATATTTCGCGTTCAGTAGCAATGTTCCTATTTGAATCGCACCCAGACGACAAGCCTGTACGTGTGGTTGGGATCTGCTGCATCTCTGGCTTGTTGGTCTATAATGGGGAGTGACTCAAGCCTAGATTAAGAGTGATCTGGCTTACGTTAATTCCAGCGGCCTCCAGAGCAACACAATCAGATAACGTATCTGACCGCGCGACCTTAAGGTGGACACCGATTTTCGCCTCAGTGAGGAATATAACCAATTAAACACACAATTCAACAGTTGGCGCCAATTACAGGAAAATAAATGGATCTCTCCAAGAGTGAAAACCTTATTAGTGCAGGTGCCGTTAATGCTGATGAACGGGGCCTCGGACAGAGGCGGAGCTTAAAGAGGTCACTGACGCTGGCTGCTAGCACTGACACTGGCAACTAGTTAAAGAATAATGTGGCCATGAGTTCACAGGTAATACATTTTAAGGTCAACTGTGTGGATCAGCGTCAGCATTTTAAAAGTAAAGTTGAACAAATGGAAGGTAGGATTGTCTAAACTACGGGTCTCCAACCAGTAGCTCTATGTGTTTATGAATTTTACATAAGGATGATTAGTAAAATTAGCTGGATGTTTTAATGAAAAATTGAGCTGTTGTCACTAACATTTTATAAATCTATAGGTCAATGTTGAGGGAATACAAAATGAGTTTTCTTTATGTTAATAAATACGGTGCATCAGATGAATGTAGCTCAGTAGCTCGCTGCCATTTTCATTTAGTAAAAGTATAGCTCTCAGGTCCCGCCAACCCTGGTCTCTTTTCACTTTATTCAGGGGACCAGAACCCATAATCATGATTGACGTTATTAGCTTGAACTCAACCTAATTACAATTTTGGCAACACATTTTGGGTCTCGAGTTGTAGCTAATAAACAAATCTAATGTTTAAGAGAATTTTACTTAAAGCTATAGCCTGTAAGTTTCTTGGAAGAATTTAGTTTTTAGAAATTTTATAAAGTTTTTTACCTGATGCGTTTCTATAATGTAAAGTAGGTAATATATCATAATTTGTATTTTCCTTTAGTCCCTCCCCTGGCCTCTACAGATTATACACAATCTACTTTATATCATAGAACGGGCCAGCTTGTCAATTTGAAGTATTTTTCATTTTTTAACTTTTACTGATTTTATTAAACTTACAGACTACACCTTTACCTTTGGGCAAATAGTCTGAAAATGCTGTATGCAAAAGTTTTGACTTCAGTTTTGAATTAAGTTTTGAATTCATAAAATGTTATATAAATTAGACCTCAGTAAACCTTAAGCAGCTGCAGCAGATGAAGTAATGTAACACTGACTCTTAATCCCTCTTCATCTCGAGTGGATTCACACGAGATGGATCCAGCCCAGGAGCAGAGCTGTCCTTCTAACATTACAACAACAGCTTCTGCTTCTTCATCTCCATCTCAAAATGTCTGTAGGGCGACTTTGGCACATAATTAAAACAAGAATATGTCCTAGTGGTTTTGTGCACGCAGGCTTCCCCTAAACTCAAGGGTCTTAACTCCATAGTGTTTGAGACCGACTTGATGGGCTACATTCACGCTTTCTTGGTCTCGATCCCTCGTCCAAACCACAGGGATGACTCACTGGTAAACGAAACAGGAGAGGAGCACACTACAAAAAAGGAATATCTAGTTCAAATGACTTGAACAGAGGATATTCATCTTGATTAGAGATTTAGATTTATAATTAATTGACTTGTTTGAATGTACTTCGGAATGGTTATTACTGATAATTAGCTTTAATTTGGGCGACAGTGGTGGTGCAGTGGGTAGGCGCTCGCCCTTCAACCAGAGGGTTGGTGGTTCGAGTCCCCATCCAAGCACACACTGTCGTTGTGTCCCTGGGCAAGACCCTTAACCCACATTGCCTATGAATGTGGTTGTGTGTGATTGGTGTTCAGTGGTGGTCGGCGGGGCCGTAGGCGCAAACTGGCAGTGTGCCCCAGGGCAGCTGTGGCTACATAAGTAGCTTATCATCATCAGGTGTGACTGTGGAGTGAATGAATAATACAAAAATATGGAAAACGCTTTGGGTGTCTTGAAAAGTGCTATATAAATGGAAGTTAATAATAATAATAATAATAATAATAATAATAATAATATTATTATTATTATTATTAAATAATAGATATATTTTAAGTAAGAAAAATATTGAAACATAATCTAGGCCTGATAAGTAAATACTTGTCAATGATTTAAAATAACTCAAATCAAGATTATATTCTGAATTCAAGTCATTACTCTAGAAATTCATGTTTTATTTTAAATGAGTTATTTTTCTAGTTTCCAGTGTCACAAAATATCTGCCAATAATGCAAAGTGGTGTTGGTGGACATTTTGTGACACTTATCTCAAATTTACACCAATCGCGTACAGGGGTAACTAAGGAGAACGTCTTACACACGACTCATACCTTCTCTTTCTGTGTATAATCCGCATAAAATACGTGCCCGGGGTCATAAATCAACTTTATTCCCTCAAACAGTGATGTGTGTTTCATCACTCCGTGCTTCTGTGCCTTTAGTTTGAAAGTATAGCAGAAGTTTACTTTCGTAACTCTATACCTACTTCCTGTATGCCGTAGCTCCGGAGAATGTGAATCTCGGTGTGAATTGTCCCATTGATTAACACAGAAAGCGATTCATATTACGCTCTGGTGTAAATTTGGTGTTACATTTTGTGCCACATTGAAGTGAACATTTTGTGCCACATTGAAGTGAACATTTTGTGCCAGAATAAACTCAAATCAACATTAATATCACGAATTGAAGTCATTCATCTATATTTCTTTTTTGTAGTGCACAGGAGAAAGGGACAAAGCACGGACAGATTCGGTTGCGGAGGACGGTTTATGGCAGCGAATCACAGAGATGGAGTTTGAAAGGAGAAGTTGGAAGAGGCCTATGGGGTTGTGCAGTTGCCTGAAATAACAAATAGAGTCTGTCAGGGCGACCGGCGCACACACGGTGGTCCCAGTACCGTAAAGCCCTTTTATAGTAGCTCTCTCTCCGCAGGAAAACTGAAACAAGATGAGCTACGAACTGAATCTGGAAAGAGCTTGGAAAAGGAATCGGGAGAGAACAGTGAGCAAAAATGTGGTGTTTGTTGAATAATATATGCTGGGTTAGATTTTCTTATTGGCTAGATAGCTGAGTCTCTACAAGATGTATTTATTCATCTGCTACTGGGTGCCTCTCCGAGTAACTATGGGTCTTAGGCGGTGTACACCCTGGACAGAGGCCAGGGCTTCATCTGCCATACATATCACTATCGCATTCATTCATGAGCAATCTAGAGTCAAATATTCTCCCAACACATGCATGTCTTTGGACGGTGGGAGGAAGAGGAAATACAAGGAGTGAACCCACAGTAACAGAGATGAAGAAAAATGAGGATTGAACCCACAACCTCCTTGCTGAGCAGCACAAGCACCATTCTATCACTGTGCTCCAAACACTCTGCACATTGTGAATATTTATGAATTACATTTCCAATCAATAATTAACAAAAACAGTTTCTTTCAGATTCATGGTTCCTTGATGAGCACAATTGATGAGTGTGATGTCTGAAGTATATTTTATATTGTAATAAGTCAGCTTTCTGAAGATTATGAATTTAGTGATGCATTAAATTGAGAAATGTACACCCTGAAGCCAAACAGGTACATCAAAAACATCAGCCTCTCATTGGTAAAGTGCTGAGTACCCTGTCATAGTAGCCCTAAGGCTATAAGGTTGGTCCTGTATCAGCCCCAGGGCTGTCTGTATAAAGCAGTAAAAACAATACCACTGTGTTTAAAATACTGCTGTAGTTACAATCTAAAACTCAACATAATGGAATATAAATTCTCAATCTAATGCACAATCATTAAAAAATACACATGAAAACAGAAATGACTTAGCATCATTGTAAAGCTCATTGTAGCCAATGTGTTTTTGTCTATCTCCCCAGATGGTTGTAGTTGCAGACCAGGCAAACTGCCAACTCGGTTTTACCAGAGGCACTACCACCAACCAGATCCCAAAACACTCACTGCTTTGGCTCCAAAACAAACTAGCGTCTCATTTCATTCATGTCATGTTTGTACCAACATAACCCTGTTGCCCGGACTTTTTCAACATGGCCGACAAGCAGTAGCTACACATATGAGATTGTGTTTTCCTTCCTCTGTCTCAAATTCCCTGTATGTCAAAACTGGATTCATTTTCTAAAAGGCTGATTGCTTCACCTTTGTTGTGTGTAGAGGTATACAGAGTTCAGCTGGTCAAACACAGCTTTGAAAGGGCATGTCCAAACCTTTCATTAGCAGTAATGGTAGTAACATAAAGATAATAAAAGAGTATATAAGCCATTGTGACTCATAGACTTAGACAGATGTGAGTTTGTTTGGGATCTCTGCCCATGTTTTTGTATTTGGACACATTTGAATTTCAGTTGATAAGCAAATTTGACAATTCTTGTAAAACAATTCTGGTTTATTATTTTTTTTTAGCTTGGATTCCAGCAAAGAACGCAGCTGGAAATGTGGTATCTGAGTTGAGGATACATATTTAATGAATCTAGCACAGCCAAACAAAATACACAAAAAATGGATTAGATACAATGTAGTTACAAAGCCAGACCGTGATTGTGTATATTGCTTGAGGCAATTCAATGACCTATTTAAGACAAGTAAAACACTAGAAAGTTAAAGATTAAATAAACCCTGAAGCAAAATGAACACCCTTCAGGTCAAATATGTCATGGTACATGTCTATGCCACAGGCCCTTTAGACACACACCTGTAGTGAATCAGATAAATTGGTTAGCATCATCCAAACTTCTATCTCAGTAGAATCCTTTCTTTGGTGGCATTTGGCATTCATTTAGGTTAAATATAATAAAGTATCATAATTGTAAAAGTGTGGTGGCTTTTATTGTTGTGGATCTGTGAATACATTTTAAAGCAATTTTACTTTGGTAAATCCAGCCCAGCCCATGTGCCCCTCTAAAAATACAGCCTTCAAGTAGAGCATTTCAAGGACACGATGTGATTCAATCTTCACGATTGAATGAAATGAATCTATTACAATGACAGCTCAAGTCAAAAATAACAGTACTCAGTAATAACAAATGCATAACTGTTTGTGCCTCAGCTGCCCTCTGTGCTGAAGTGAGGACAGTGAGCAGAGGTCGACTGAGGTAAATCGAATCTGTTCTTTTCTTTTATGTGAGTTGTCTGTGGTCTGGTCTCGTTGACATACAGGTCAAGCTGGACATAGGACAGTGATAAAACAGTGATCTACTTACAAATGGTGCAGTAATCATTCACTCAAAAATCAGTCCAACTAGAAATATGTGCATTCAACTTACATGGACTATTCACATTTTGAGATGCTGTATTTTATCCATTAGCTTATGGTGAAAAATAAAGAAATACAATTTGAGATTTCTTAAATTGAATCAAAAAGTCCATGAGAGTTGAATGCACATATTTGGACTGGTTTATTGAAGTATAGACAATGAAAGGTTTTCATTGGAAAAAATATTTATAAATTCAACAAACTATCCAACCATCTTAAAAGTAACCCAGCCAGATAAATAAAAAATAAATGAGATCAAAACTATAATAAACAACTATGCCTGTATATAGGTAAAGTATAGTAGACACCAGATAAATACAAATGTATACAAAAAGGAAGGGCTTTGAATTCCCTACAGTGAATTGTCTTTACTATTATTGTTACTATTATTACTATTTTCAAATGATCCACCATTAGAGAACCACCTTGTTATTTCATAGTCTATAACAGGGCTATCAGTCGGAGGGGCTTTGGCATCTGCTATCCAAAGAGAACAGCTCAAGGTAGAACACTAAATCAAAAATAAATATATTTGATGTTGCAACATTTACAATCCTAATGTTCTATGTATATATACAGCCATAAAGGTTATTTGCCATATACTGTATGCAGTTTCTCTACAAAGTTGATGGTGTTGCTCAGTGTCTTTTAAAGCTTGCAATTTCTCAATTTTACAGTAATTGATCAAGGCATGTTATGTCATGAAACACTTTTTTTTCCAGTTCTTTGATTAACAAAAATGTGTGGGTATCAAAGCGTTGCCAGGCACACAAATAGATCTAACTAACTTCTCTCTGTTATTAATTTATGAGAATGTGTATCTTTAAAAAAAGTCCTAATCAACCTTTAGTATAATGCCAGGGTGAAGACTATCATTATTTTGTATTGAGGTATACTGTAAGTACAATGAATACCTCTCGTGTTCTTTATTATTGTATAATTTATATCATTTCCTGTGAAATGATATAAATTATACTGTGTCCCTTCATTGCCTTTTCCAACAATGTGTATTGTGCTTTTCATTGCTCACTTCTGTATAGTCAAAATGCTCAGCTTGTTTGTAGCATTGGTGAGTCATTTGTGCGTAATCCCTGAAAATGTCCCTTGGAAATCTTTTACAGCCTCTAGCCCAAGTGTCATTCCTACACTATGAATCATGGGAAATTGAGTTTAGTGTGTCTTCCTTGGCATCTCTATATAAATAATTTACCCCATGAATAAGTTATTTGATTGGTCTAAGCTGATTTGAGTAAGCAATATCATATTGTATGTTTCGCCTCAAACTAGAACTATTTCATCTGATATATCATATTACAAGTGGTTGGCTTTTGTTTCTGTGTTTTGTCTCAAGCGATTGTGTTCACTGACATCTTGTGAAAAATTTAATGCAATTCCGATCACTGTGGAGCACCAACAAATAAACAACCTCCCCCCTGAAGAGAGTTGTAAGCATTGCTGTACGCAGAGTTTAAGAAATACTAGTAGCCAAAAATTCATTTGTCAGGGTCACTGAATGTGAGACAAAATCATTAGCTCAACAAGCTCAACAGGTCTGACCAACGCGAAGGGAGCCTTGGTTTAGACCTGGTTTGTTCCTGGAAAATAAATCTGTTTACAAGTGGTTTAGACTGGTTTTAGACTAAGTCCTGATTTAGTCGAGACCTAATATGAACTTGGTTTGCAGTAGTCATGTTTTAGCTCCTGGTTTAGAGCTGGTTTAGTTATGTGAGACCTGGTTGGATTAGTCCCAGTTTAGTCCTGGTTTAGAGCTGGTTTAGTTATGTTAGACCTGTTTGGATTAGTCCCAGTTTAGTCCTTGTTTAGAGCTGGTTTAGTTATGTTAGACCTGTTTGGATTAGTCCCAATTTAGTCCTGATTTAGAGCTGGTTTAGTTATGTTAGACCTGGTTGGATTAGTCACATTTTAGTCCTGGTTTAGAGCTGGTTTAGTTGTGTTAGGCCTGGTTGGATTAGTCCCAATTTAGTCCTGGTTTAGAGCTGGTTTGCTTGTGGCTTTGCTTAAACTCATACATAGATTTTATATTGGTTAGACACTATATTTACACATATTATGAAAATATTCTGTTCATGTCTTACTTCTCACTGTGAAGATATCTTAATCTGTCTGGAGTAAGTATAGTTTTAGGGCAACATTGTCAAAATGGTCACGACATTTGCACGCTCTTGTATTGTGTGGAGAAGGCTGATGCCCCGGAGCTGCAGCTCAGTGACTCATGCTCTAAGTCTGTGTGTATCTTTGTGTGTGTCTGTGTATTAGTGTGTATGTGTGTCTGTGTGTGTGTGTGTGACATAGGAAATCAGAGCCAGATGCCAACAGATATCCAGCAGAACGCCTCACGCAACTGCTCTGCCTGATAAGTGTGGTCCCAAGTCTAAAGCAGAGGTCCCCAGGTGAAACTGAAAATATACAGTAGCAATTTAAAGGGAAGTATACATTTAGTTTATTGTATGTAATAATTCTTCTTCTCTACTTATCTTGCTAACAAAATATAAGTGTTTTGATTAAGAAAAACTACTAGCATATGTAGTGAAAATCATTGTTTTAATGTGAAAATCACCTTGGACATATTGAATCTCCCTGTGCCCCAGTTTTGGGTCCTGATTCACAACTTGAGAATCACTAAAACTAGGATTTATTATCAATAATGCTATTACCTCAGAAGGGTCAATGTATTCTGGAAGCTCTGGTCCTTCACATGCTCATAGACACATATTTGCTGTTGGTCTGAAAATGGCACAATACTATTGTAGTTTGCATGATAGCAGATATACAATATGTGGGGATACATGTAAGTTAGTCACAGGTCTGACACAGAGACATACCCTGACAGGCAACCATTCACCACCACATTCTACCACTAGGAGCAATTCAGAGGCACCAATTCTGACATTGTGAGGAAGTTGGAGGGAACCCACAGTAACACTGGGATGACACACAAACTCAAAAAGAATGTTCAGAGTGTTTTTTATTGCCTAACCAAAGACCACTTTTCACAATGATAACCCTTCCCATGGTAGTTTGTCTGCATCATATTGTGGACCTTGTAAAAAATGGCTGCCATGAATTTTCTATTTCAACACTGAATACATTTGCTTAGTGTGTGCAGAATGAAAAACGGACAAAATAAAAGACTAAACGGTTGCTATGTTGTTAGAGATGGGGAATCTGGGGTACTGTGCCTTTAAGATGACACAACTGTAGTATTGGCACATTGACTGATGATTTTCACTGTTTATGCAACAACCTATAATTTTGTTATGGCTTTTATGATGTTTTCTCCAGACTTTTTGGTCGGGGTGAAAATGTTGCAAAGCTAAAACAGATCTCACCAACTATAGTTCAATTTAAGAAATTGGCTTATAGCTGGTTTTCCATTTTATATATTGTGGTTTGTCAAAGTTTGACCAACATTGGGAAGTTCACCATCTAATCAGTTAGTTGTTTTGTCAAATGTAATCTTTATTCCTTTTTTTCAACCTTATTTCAACCCTAACAGTCAAATGCAGATGTTTTTTCTCACGCTATTTTCTGCCATGTTCAAAGTTTCCATTCATTCACTTTTTCGCCCGAAACCATAACATTTGTACAGCCGTGTAATTACATAAAAATTGAACAAAATGTAGCTATTAACTGACTGGCAATGTCTTCACCTATGTGCCTTCCAGCTAAAGCCCATACGTGAAGTTGACAGGTCCAAACGGTTACAACGTTTTAGAGTAGACCCTTTCAAAGTTTGTAAACAGATAGTTCTAAATTCCAGAATGGAGGCAACTGGAGGCAAGACAGTAATACATCTTCAATGGAGAAATTAGCATTAGCCACGAATAATCACAAAATATAAGAAATCAAGATGGTTTTGGCAAGAAGTAACATCTATGTGTACGTGGAGTGACTAGCTGACGGAACTATTTATCTTCTCAAAATACTTGCAGAAGGAAATTAGTTCTGAAAGCAATAATCTGGTACAAGGCATATTTTCTCTGTGATTAATGCTAATATACATGGGCCCTGACAAAAAATGCAACAAACAATGATTTAAAGGTCCAACTATTCATGCATATCTTTCCCATTGAGCTCTGGGGTCGCCACAGCAAATAACCCGAGTGTGCAGTGATTTGCAAATAACGCTAGAATCCATTCGTGAAACAACTTGTCATTTGGCAATGGCACAAAAACTGTCTCATAACCCCTGACTGTTCCCCATTGTTAGTGATTTGAACTTCCATAATCATTTAAGTTAATTACAAAACTCTATAAAAGCTGTCTCATCGGAAATTTCTCAATAATTAATTGAAATTTCAATTTTTCATCATACAAGTGTGTGTGTCATCAATGGCTCTCGTCATTATTATCAGTGTGAATTAAAATGCAAATTCAGGTCCTTAGATTTCTGTAAAGTAAACATAAATGGAGGTCATTCTATTATATTCCACTTACTCTGTCAGTGTGCCCCAGGGCAGCTGTGGCTACACAAGTAACTTACCACCACCGGGTGTGACTGAGGAGTGAATGAATAATGTAATTGTATAAAACTGATGCATTATTATTATTAATATCACTTATTATCATTAGAGGACTCAGTTGGCTGGAGACCGTTTCAGCAACTATAGAGATACAACCTGGATAGTTCGTCGCAGGGCTAACACAGAGACATACACCGACATACAAGTATTCGGGACATGCTAGTTTTGGGAAGCCAGAGTTTTGTGAGATACTGTACCTTCCATCCTTTAAATAATATGCTTTGGTCAAATGCAAATTGAAGAGGACCATATGCCTGGACACTTTCAAAAATAAACATCAAGTATCACATCCAAAACACGGCAAACATAGAACTGAATAGATCCCTGGGCCTGCCCTCTACATCTGGAGCACATGGACAAGGAGGTGGTTATCCAGAATATGGCCCCCATCCATCATTTGTTATTAATCCGATCAGGGAAGTGATCCATCACAGTCCTTAAGAGACCAATTACCAATCCATCTTACATACAGCTGACGCTTATTCTCACAAAGATGTCATATTAGGGCGCTAATGATGGGACATACAGCTCTGATTTGATCTATGGGGCATACATTTAAAAAACATGTGCAAAAAAAATATTAAAGGGCCATAATGCAGTGGTTCTCAAACTGTGGTGTAGGGATCACTGGTGGGACACTCAAGAGTTTTTATAGTTCTTGCTTTGTCCTGGTTTAGATCTGGTTAAGACCTTGTTTATTTGTGTGTAAGTCCTTGTTTATTAATGGTTTAGTCCTGGTTTAGACTTGGTATAGATCTATAGTTATTGTTTAGACCTGGTTAAGTCCTTGTTTAATTCTGGTTTAGACTTGGTACAGATGTACAGTTATTGTTTAGACCTTGTTAAGTCCTTGTTTAATACCGGTTTAGACTTGGTATAGATCTATAGTTACTCTTTAGTACTGGTTAAGTCCTTGTTTATTTCTGGTTTATCCTTGTTTATATCTGGTTAAGTCCTTGTTTAATACTGGTTTAGTCCTGGTTTAGACTTGGTATAGATCTATAGTTATTGTTAAGACCTGGTTAAGTCCTTGTTTAATACTGGTTTAGTCTGGTTTAGACTTGGTATAGATCTATAATTATTCTTTAGTACTGGTTAAGTCCTTGTTTATATCTGGTGAAGTCCTTGTTTAATACTGGTTTAGTCCTGGTTTAGACTTGGTATAGATCTATAGTTATTGTTTAGACCTGGTTTAGACCTGTTTTTACGCTCTTTTTTTTACACACTTTTTTAATGATATTAACTAAAACTTTTCTAGTGTGGCACTTGGTGTGAAAGGTTAGACAACTATAATGCAAACCTGCTGCGGTCAAGTTACGTTTAAGAACTCGAAAATTACCAACCAAGCCATTTGTAACTTGATACCCATCTGTCAGCGAGCAAGCATATGGTACAATGGTGCTATTATAAACAAAGATTTTCCATAGATGTTTCCAATTTGTTGAACGGATGACCCCATTGAACTGCAGCTCGTTCACATCATTTTTTGTATCGTTTGACATGGACCCCAATGCGGCTCACTATGTTTACATTTCTTCGCGTCACCCATACAAACCCGTGATTTTGTTGCTGATGTAGATGTCAGGTGTGGTTCGGGTCAATCAGACAGAGATAAATAGTGGCAAGACATCGGCGTATTGTTTAAACATGTCCCATTGAGTCACTTGGTTTTATTTTGAATTCCTCGCCTGGAGAAAAAAGGTCAAACTTGAGTGGTGTTAGTTTATTGTATAACTCAAGAAAGTGTTTAATCCAATAGTTGAAATGTATAATTAATTATGCTCAAGCGACTCATCCATTGAGCTGAAAGTATAATTTTTGTTTCCTGCTTTTTGATTCTTACAAGTTTGGTAAAAAATAGAGGGTGTGGTTATTATTTCTTCTATGAGGCCTCCTAAGAGCCTATGAGGTCCCCATATAAATCATATAAAACATAACATATTGTCGACTCGAAGCATTGATGTTTTCTCAACCTACAAGACAGAAAAAAATTTAATGTTAAATAAATCTCAATCTTACTTTACTATATTTTGGGTGAAGTGTATACATTCACGTTCACTGCACAGTACTGACAAACTGAGCATCAAGTTGAATAATCCTTTAGTGTCAGGTTTCTCGTTATCTCTTTATCTCAAGGTAAAAACACATCTATGATAATTAAACAAGAAAATTCTTATCACAAAAGACAATCTTTGTTCACACCAAAATAAACAAAACATAAAACAGCTACAAAAACAGAGACAAAGAAGGCTTTTGTTCTTTTTCAACTTTTCTGGACAGTTACACATCATGAAGACGCTGAACTGGATTGAGTTTGGTACTTTAATGACAATAATTTAATTAAAAACGAAAGCCCTAAAGCACTTTTATTGAGCCAATGCTGAACATAATCCAAATTGCATGAATCTTGGCACAGTAATCCGGGCTAGTGTATATTTAATGTACATAGGCAAATTACAGAGGTCAAATAAAGAATGCCCCATGTTTATGATCCCTATGGGACACTGGACACACTTACTTTGGCAGGGAGCAATGAAACTTGGTACAGTGATTCTCCACATTATACCCAACATAAAATATTATTATGACCCCACCCTACAACAAACAGGAAGTCGGCCATTTTGGATTGAAATTGGGAAGTCAGATATAATTGCACATAATTTGCCCGATTAGGCTCAAACCTGAAACACCTAATTACCCCCCGACCCTGAACACATCTGATCAATATGAGTCAACTGGACCCTTCCCCAGTTTGTCATGGTTTGGGGGCTCTTAATTGCTTGTTAACAATATAAAAAAAAAAATCACACAATGTCTGATTAAGGTGCCCGTTGGTGCCATAGCAGTTGTGGCAGACGTATGGGGCCGTTTCGCTGATATACACCTTGCTGTCTGGTACAACAGTGTAGGACGTGTTTTAATGTGAGACTTTTTAAGTGGAGCAATTAAACAACAAAAATTCATTATTTTATTTAAAGTGGAGCTAACCCCCCTGTAAGAGGCTAACTCCGCCCCCAGACAATTTTTAAAAATTCCACAAAAATGGGCAGGGCCGAAGACACAGAGGGGTACGCCCAAGTGTGCGGGGG
>JAVQKC010077057.1:0-11274 GCA_036025475.1 Philypnodon macrostomus | reverse complement strand
ATCAGAGCAAAAGGTGGATACTTTGAAGAAACTAGAATATAAGGCGTATTTTCAGTTGTTTGACACTTTTTTGTTAAGTACATATTTCCACATGTGTTAATTCATAGTTTTGATGCCTTTAGTGTGAATCTACAATGTCAATAGTCATGAGAAGAAAGGAAACTCATTGAATGAGAAGGTGTGTCCAAACTTTTGGTCTGTACTGTATATATACACTGAACTTTGACATAGAAATGGCTAAAAACTATATTCTGAATTTATGCTTGACAGGGGAATGTATAGAAGATTTAAACATTTGGCCGAGTAAACCATAGTTACAAGGCTTCAGTGCCATTGTCCTTCCTCCGGCTGAGAAGAGTCTGATAAGTGTCTTTTATTGTGTTCATGAATCTTCAGAAACAGTTACACTAGTCATTTACTGTATTTAACTGAGCTGCCAAAACAACTGCAAAATGAACACTGTTAAACTGTGAGTTGCACAAAAGCAATCGTGAAACCGGGCGACATATTACAGACAGTGTAGTAGCGAACTGAGGCAGAAATGTCCTTGTTTGCAAACATATATAACAGGAGCCATGCACTGATAAAACAATTCAAGGCTATTTTTAGCGTGAATATTAGACTGGCTCGTTGTCCGTTCTTACCTTTGAGCCTGATGTCTTTTCTTTCTCTGGACTGTAGTCTCTCAATTTTAGCAAGTTGAAGCACATTAATTGAGCCTTTAATCCTACTGAACATAAACAAAATCGCATCAATTTTGGCACGGTGAATTTTGGCACAGCTAGTGTATATTTAATACACATAGGCAAATTACAGAGGTCAAATAAAGAATGCCTCAATAGCGCCCCCATGTTTATGACCCCTAGGGGACTTGCCTACTTTGGCAGAGAGCAGAGAAACTTGGTACAGTGATTCTCCACAGTGTACCCAACATAGAATATTATTAAGTCGGCCATTTTGGATTGAAATTGGGAGGTCAGGTATATTTGACAGTCTCTAACTTGCACATACTTTGCCCGATTAGGCTCAAACCAGGAATACCTAACTACCCCCCAGCCCTGAACACATCTGACCAATATCATGGCAGTTACCTCTATAGCGCCCCCTAAAGACTGAAAGAAGAATGTAGTTTTAAGGAAACTTACCAAATTTGTCAAAAATCATCTTCACAAACATCAAAAAAGTAAAATAGACCCTTCCCATGTTTGTCATTGTTTGGAGGCGGAGCCTCTTCATTGCTTGTTAACAATATTAAAACCCTTAGAAATCACACAATGTGTGATTAAGGTGCTGGTTGGTGCCAATTGGGCGTTATATACACCTTGCTGTCTGGTACAACAGCGTTGAAAAAGTTGAAGTTATCCTTTTTTCACGACAGGTTAAAGCTGTATTGCCTGATTTAGGATGAAAGGCTTCCTATATAACTGGTTTATACAAAGAAGACAGAAGTTGTGGATAGGTAAAGGATGTATTGACCAATTAGAGCCCTCCTGTCTTTTGAAAGCATACGAGTAGATAAACAAACATCCCAGCATCCCAGTCTCTAATACAAAAACTCTTATTTTCAAGCCCATAGGGGGTCTCAAAACAATACATACTTGCCCATGTCTGATGTAATTTAGCTTTGTAGCTATTGAGCCGATATATTGGTGTGCTCCTATTTTGAATAATACAAGTATAATTTTGACTACTTGACTTCAGTCTCTGAGCAGAACTCCTGAGAGCCAAGAGTCAAGTGTGCTCTCAATCCTCTTCAGTTATTTATATCTGAACTGATAAATACCTGCATATGTTTTCAACTAAATCTCTATAATGATATTTTATGATTTTCCAATATGCTTTACACTGCCTCAGTTAAATAATGAAGCGATTTGCATCATGTGCCCTTGTGTTGAGCAGGTATCTACCTATACATATCTAGGAGTTCAAATTGAGGAAGAAATGAGCTGGTATAGGCATGAAACAGATGTGTGCACAAAGATTCATCAGAGCTTGTTTTTTTCTGAGAAGACTAAGAGTGTTCAGAGTTAGTCAAAATATTCTGCTCATCTTTTATAGAGCTAGTATTGAATCTGTTTTGAGGTACGGAATAGTCAGCTGGTGATTAAGATCATAGGACCACTCCTCTGGTCCCACCCCAAGTTATTTTTGAACAGTCGGCTGTAAGACAGGCTTGTAAGATTTTAGCAGAACCCTCACATATATTGAACTCTGAGTATGAACTACTGCATTCTGGTAGAAGGTATAGAATTCCTTTGTGTAGGTGGAATATATACAAAAACTCAGTTCCCCCTTTGTCAATCAAACTGGTAAATGACACAATCTAAATGTGGAGATACTGCGTGAAATGCTATAATGTTTTTTGGTTGTAGGTGTTGTAGCATGCCCCCAAACAACGATAATGCTTTTACTGATGGTTTTATGATTTAATCCTTAATGAGCCTTATTCCACTCACCATATCACCAACGTAAGAGCTGAAACATATACAAAAATACATTCACAAATTGATGCAAAACAAATTTTGTATTTTCCGCACTATAAGACGCACTTAAAAGCCCTTCATTTTCTCAAAAACCAACAGTGCGCCTTATAACCCGGAGCGCCTTATATACAGCTGTGCTTTGTGTTGTTTCTGTCTCTTTGCCTATAGTGTCCACAATGTGTTTATATATGTATGAAGCTGACCTTGATGTTCACCGTAATTCTGTGGTCTGAATATGGCAGAATACATACGATACATACAAAAGTCATTGTATCAGCACAACAGGACGCCTATGCCTTTGTGACACATGGTTATGGAAGCATGGTGGCATTTAGTGTTGCCTAATGACACAAAAGACAAATGAGTGTTGTTGTAATGTGGAAAAGTTATCAGCTGACTCAGATGAATGACTAAATGCTCCCCACTCCATGAATACATGAATAAATAAACCAGAGAGTCCTTTCATTCTCTTCTCTTCCTCCTAATCTGCTCTTCCACCCATCCTTCGGTCTTTTGCTTTATGAATTAATGAAAACTCCCAGAATCTGAAAGCTGTAGTATCCATCTGGCTTTGAATTTTTGCAGCTTTCATTAATAAATAAGTTAGCAGGAAAAATGTCTGGACACTAATTTCACATTTTTGATGCTCTTTCATTCCTCTTTCTTGTTCTTTCCAGTCCTTTGATTGTGAAATACAAAGACTCATCACAGGTTTAATACAGTTGTCCGCAGCACTATCATGATGTACATGATTTGGTATGTCCATTTTTACCACAACACGTACCCTGCCCAAATAATGACTATTTTAGAGACATTGTTATAGAGGTGTGAGATATGTCCATTAAAGGCCGTATTATGACGTGATGTCATGTGAAATGAATGTAACTAAATGATGTATGATGTGATATGAGGTTATGACAATCAACTAATCTGGGAAGGACGTTGAGATGCCATACAGTGCATTCATTTACGCTCTACTTGTCACCGCCATTTTGACTGTAACTTGACTTGAATGCTAATCTTCAAATTCATAAAAAAGTAAAATAGTATTCACAAATTATGATGTACATAGGGCTAGGCGATATAATCAAAATATAATATCCCAATTTTATTAAGCCAAGATCATGATTTTGGTTTGATCACACATTTTTTTTGTCCTACGCAGAATGCTATCAGTGTTTTCATGAAACTACCAATCCAATTAACATCATAACACATAATACTATTCTTTTTTTTATTATTATGAACACAGAGCAAAAATGTATGCACAGTAGCACGAGTCAACAAAAGACATAATCTTCCATGTAAGACAAAAAAAAAGTGAACTACAATTGTGATACATATAAACTGATATGTTATACTTTATTACAATACTTCTAATTATCCTTATCCTAATACTATGAATATATTTTTTTATCCCTCATTTCTAACAGGCTCCTGTCACTCCCTGTTGCCATAGTGATCAGAACTATGTGTGAATAACAATGTCTCTGAAATAATTGTGACGGCGTGCTCCCTGAAGTCCTTTATTGGCCAGAAATAGATTTTAGTGAACTGTGCTTTTCATTTACCTTTCACTGCGCACTCATATATCTGGTTCTATTGTATTCCTGCCTCATCTTTCAACCTATAGCCAAAGTATAAGCTCTGTACTTAATGCTGTATTGAAAAATCCCTATTCTATTGTTCATGGCTTGGTGGAAATCATTTGTGGCATTAATTAAGAAAAAAATGTTGTTAGCTGTAATCCATGTGTAGTTCTATTGAATGGAAGTGTAATTATTGAGCTTTTTATTAATGTATACTTTAATTACTATGTTGTTTTTTCTATAAAAATATTTCAATGTTGCTTTTGTTATATCCGGGGCTTGTCATTAACACTGGACAACAAGCCGAACACTGGCTAGTATCAATTTTATTCTCACTAGCCACTCGATTTTATGTACACATACTGTATTTTAAGCTAACTAAAGAGGTTCTCCTGAAAGTACACCCAGTGATGAATTAAAATAAAAATCAACGGACCGCAGAGCCCATATTCTGATCTTGCGCTGCTCGGCCTTTGTGAGTTTGAATCCTCAAAATCAACGAAATACAATAAAGAGTAAAAAATTTGTGAAAACACTAATTGGCTAAAGACTAGCTACAATGGCCAGTGAGCTAAAAACGTTCATGTCAAGCCCTGGTTATACCCCACACATTTTACATCTGATAAGCCTATAACTGACAAACAATGAGCCAACAATAGCTCAGTTGATTAATGTTGCATTTTTAAAGATGATTTGGCCATTTTGGCACAATAAAGACATATTAAAAATAACTCCTACACTTGGGCTGAATGATTTAAAAAAAAAATCTATTTGCATCAAATTTGATGACAATTGCGATTAGATTTGCTTTTAAATTTGTTTTATAAGCAAGATTCAGTTCACTACACTTTTTGAACAAATGCCTTTCAGAAGAGAGATTAAACATGTGCATTTTTGCTTTGTGTAGAGGATATTATATTGCCTGCAACCTTTGCGATATGTTAATTGCAACCAATAATTGCAACCATAATTGAATTGAATTAAAATTGCTGTTTCGATTCGATTACGATTAACTGTGCAGCCATTGGCTATGATGCAACAAATACTTTCAACAATTACTCTCAGTTTTAATCCACACATTCTAGATGGAGATTTGAGATTTCTTAAATTATATCAATGTGAAATATTCCATAGGATTTTAATGCACATCATTTCTAGCTGGACTGATGAAGTAAACTGAGACAATGGAAGATTTTGCTTGATTACTGCACAATTTATAACTATCACAATTGGAGTACCTGTTCATTGTTTTTATTGTTGTTTAGTACCCGTTTCCCTTTTCTCATAAGGAACCCTCAACTAGTTTTTTTAACAATAGTGAACTGACACTTTTTTTCTTGTATTGTTAGAACTTCCTGGAGCTCCGTCTAACCTGGTGATCTCCAACATTAGCCCTCGGACAGCCACACTCCGCTTCAGACCTGGGTCAGATGGGAAAACAGCAATGTCCACATGGATCATAGAAGGACAGGTGTGACCAGCATGTTTTACCTGGTTAAATTTACTTCATAAATATATTTTTAAAAAATTATATTTATATATATATAAATCTTATTAAACTAAACATGCATGCACTGTAAACTTTTCGTGTAACTGTATAGTGATTTTCTAGTTTGAATAAAATCAAAAAATCAAGAAACCAATATTTAGCTTGTAGTTCAATGCTAATATTGTATGCTAAACACTACCAAAAAAAAAAACGCTAAACATTAGAACATTCGCTTGATGAAGAAACATCAAGGTCTGGTGTGTTGTTATGTTGTCAGTTGCCAAACCAGCCTGTTTATTCATGTGGTGGCTAATGCTAATTTCTCCATAGAAAATGGATTATGGTTTACTTCACCTCTGGGTACATGTTTTTAGAATATTAACAAACACAAGAAGGGTCTAAAGTATATTTGTTTACTGCTGTTATGGGAAAAATGTTTATAGATTATTAGGAGACTTTATTATCTCCTTTTACAGACGAGTATATTTCTCTTCAGCTAATAACCTTGTGATTCCTGGTGTGTAGGTGGTGCAGGAGGATGGGAAGGAGGAGCCATGGAAAGTGCTGTACCAGGAAGAGAACCAGCCCAACACAGACTCCATTGAGATCCCCAACCTGAGTCCATTTACACAATACAGGTACAGACATCATGGCCGACACTAAAACGGATGCAAAAACCCTCTCACAGTACTGCTCAAGATGCGGTACACACTCAGAGGAAGAGTAGCCAATAATAATTGTTACTTGAAAATAATGTTACTCAAGTAATATAAAGTGTACTTACCAAATACAGAAAAGTGTAAAAAGGTGCTGAGTAACTATTTTAAAATATTGTCAGATATTTTTTTTTTTACATTTGATTGATTAGAAAGACAACAATTCCTGTATTTTCCTAAAAAATAACTAAGTGTGAAAATTAATAATGATTTAACAAATTAAGGCGCAAGAAACTCCAAATTTCCAAATGTTCTCTCTTTTGTCACAACATAAAGCTAGATAATATACAGAGGTGGGTTAATGGGTGGACGATAATCAAATCATGATATGAAGTTATGAGAATTGGCTTAATCTGGAAGATGGTTGAATTGTGATACAGTGCATTCATTTATGCTCTGCTCTTCACCGTCACTTTTACTGTGACAATGCTGTGTTCAAAAGACTAAAATAAATAATAAATAGTATTATGATGAACACTGGATGCATTGGATGTACACTGAATTTGTAGTTAAAAGGTTTTCTGAAGACACTGACAGCAGTAGTTTACTGTGTAAGACAAAAAAATACAAAGTCAAAATCTTGATTTTAATAAAATCTTGATATAATATTTTTACCATACCATATCACCCACCCCTAGGTTAATGTACTCTTTCTCTGACTATAATTCCACAATTTTACTCAAGTAGAAGTCAAAAGTATGGTGCAGTAACATGACTCAATTCACGCTGAATCTGTCACGTCTCCAGACACGTCTCCGACACAGTTTTTTGACGGACTCCAATTTACACCGAGCATGTTCGTCTCTGGACAGAACCATTGAGTTGTTAGCTAAATGACAAGCAGGAGTTCCTCCCTGATCAGCCTCTGCCTGCATGAGAAGTCCTCCAAACTCCGCCTTTTTACCTCAGTAACTGGAGCACACCTCGGAGGGGCTTGACTGGGGATGAAACACCGACCATGCTGCCCTTCATTTTTCCCCTTTAAGATAATCCAGGTTTGCGAAGAGACGTCAAAAGAGATACAGGACCAATGTTTCAACAGCTCGAGATGTTTTTTACTTCAATAAACACCTATTTTACCGCAGAGACGTGCTGCAGAGTTTACGTAAAATGAGACATTGACTTGAATGGAGCTCTTTTTGTGGCAGCGGACGTACAGGTCTCGTGACGGAGACACAACGGATTCAGTTTAAATTAGGGGTTAGAAGTACAATTTGATCAGAACGTTTCTCAGGTTTGTTAAATGTAGTGAGTAAAAGTAATTAGTACCCACCTATAAAGATAAAGTTAGCATGGGGGGGTTCAACTTTGACCCAGAGTGTGATCAATGCCATGTTTTTTTCCTGTGTTCTCAGCTTCAGGATGAGACAGTTGAACATCGTGGGTACCAGTCCTTTGAGCAGCCCTTCCAGAATCATTCAGACCCTACAGGATGCCCCCGACAGCCCCCCGTCGCAACTCAGTCTGATGTCTGCCTCTCAGACCAGCCTGAAGTTCAGATGGAAGGTACACTTACAGGAATATCTAGGAATATTTTTTACACAACTTGACTAAATATGCCGAATTTAGCACAGTGCTAATTTCCATCCATAGTCCCAGACATAAAATATAACATTCATTAGACAGTATGTTGCAGTTGCATACATAATAGCATTCATTAGACAGTATGTTGCAGTTGCATACATAATAGCATGCAGACATAATAGACAAATAAATAAATATACATTAACGATACAGGATGCAATACATTTATAATATTATGTTCTTCTGCTGATGGGCTTGACCGAAAGTGCGGAATGAAAGGTGCTTTTCACAGTGTGCGTAGTAAAGTGCCTACTATATTTACAATGCAGTTTTTATGTAGTGTATGCATGTGTGTATGCTTCTTGTATATTATGGCTATTGTGTGTTTGGATGATTACAGTTTTGATTGCTTTTCAGCCATATCTTAAGATGTTTTTTAAATGATGCAAATGTTGGACTAGTTTTAATTGAAATAGGTGTTGTGTTCCAGTTATTGCATCCTGTGTTTGAGAAAGTATTCTGAGCAAAGGTGTTTTTTCTAAACTGTACCTCACAGTCTCCCCTGGCAGCTGACCTGGTGCTGGACTCACTTTTGCTTTTTATATACTCCCTGAGTGGTGGTGGAGCCTGGTCATGTAGGGATCTGAAAATAACACAGCTGTTTTTAAAGAATTTGAAGTTTTCAAAACTTTGCTGTGATGAAACGATCGTGGCTTCTTGTCGAATATTTTTATAGCTGTTCAATTGGTTTTAATGCAGTGGGCCCAGCAATACATCACGCCCCCACCCCCATTTTTTTATTTTCCTTTTTGCTGAACTCCAAATGTAGCCACAGTATAAGTGACTATTGATTTTTAGTGACTACAGACATGGCTTGACGTTACCACAGCCAACTAGCCAAACACTGGTTGATTTCAATTCTGGCTAGTACACTGAAAACATGTAAAACATTGCTCTACTTACAAATTGTGCAGTAATCATTCACACTCAATTTACTGAAGTAGATCAGTCCAACTAAAGGATGTGCATTCAACTCACATGGATTAAATCACATTTTGAGATGCTGTATTTTCTACATTAGCTTATTGCAAAAAAATCAGCTTTAATCCACACATTCTAGAGTGTATTTGAGATTTCTTAAATGGTATCAGTGTCAAACAGTCCATGTGAGTTGAATCCACAGATTTTCCGTGTGAATATTTTTCAGTTTAGCTAATACTTTTGTTCCCACTAGCCAATTTGGCCAGTTGGATTTTGTTATATACACTGTGTACACTGTATGTTCATTGTCAAAAACGTTTATGTCAAGCCCTGACTATATTTCCTTGTCATAAAAAATAGGGGTATTTGACTTTTGGGTGAAATCTGCTGAATATGTTCATGCCACAGTGATGTTGCAGTCAGGTATTCACGTAGAACCAGGGGATTGTCATTTATAGGATATACTGCTTTTTAGGACCATTCTGTCATTTGGCCAAAATATGAATTATCCCTAACCTTTTGTGACTAGTATATGTTTAATGTGAAAGTGACGGACTGCTTATTTAAAACCACTGCATTAATGTGTGCATGTTTATATTTGTCATTATTAGTACTCTATGTTTAGTTTTTCAATGTTCTGCTGTAGTCACTGTTACCATTAGTCCCTTGAATTGGTATTGGTAGTTTACTATTTTTCTGTCTTCCCCGTAGTGTGTATTGTTGATGCATTGTTGCCATTGCAAGTGTGGAAGGAGGCACTATCACACTCAAAAAGGGTCCATGTGGGCATATACAGAATCTTATGTGTATTATTATTATTGGTTTTATTGAAAGTTGCTTATTTTGGGCTTGTTTTCATCAACGTGGTCGCTTGATTCTGTAGTATAGTCAAAGCTCTTGCAATGTATCTTGAATGAATAGATTGGTAGACATGTCCTTCACTACTTAGTACATTTAAAACCCTGGCCTGCTTGCTTAACCCTTCTCTCAACACATTTGTACACATTTGAAATTTGTTGGGTGGATTTACTTTGTGATTCTTGGCGGCTCACCTCTGCGCCTAGTTCTTCTCTTGTACATGTTTGCACGGCTGAGCAGCTAACAGCCTATAATCACTGTCTGCTGCGGTTAGCATGCTAACGCTAATCTGTCACAATTCCCATTCGGCACACATACTGACACAAACCACTATGTCATTTTCATCTTACCGTCTCTCCATTCCCTTCTATTATAGCATAAATATAGAACACAGTATTATTCCATTTAAGATTTGGAATGAGAAAAATAGCCTGTCAGATGAGACAGTGAGACAGTGGGCTCTACCTGCAGCATGTTAACGGGGTTTCACCTGTTAGTGCTGGTCTCACTTATTCTGCCATAATGGAACCATCACTAGGGTTTTTGTAAACCATAGATTAGGAATAATAATGTCAGCTGGCGTCTCCCATAAATATCAACTAATCATGTGGCTTAAAGACTGTGGTTGTTCCAGTGGATACGTCATTAGTATTCCTCAGTGCAGCACAGAAGGACTGACTTAAAAGTCTCTGTTTAACACAATATGAAGTCATATTTCATTAACCCTCAGTCACACAGCCCTGCTCAGATCCTGTGTGCTCATATTTTTACTGAGAGCAAATGATCAAGTCAGAATTCTGTGAATACCAGCTGTACCCAGTCTGTACCATCTGAATAATACACATTCTATACATCCATCAGCAGCAGACCTCTCTCATTCAGGATCAGAGTCCATATCTTCAGCTCCATGTAGACCACACATGTGTTTACTGTGTTTCATCAAGAAGTGGTCCTTCATAATTCAACACTGAACCGGTGTGTTTCATATTCACGCAAATGTAAAATATAGTGACACAGAATTTAAATAGTAGCTTCTTGAGCATAATGTAATTATACTGTATATAAATGAAAAATTGACTGATTGTTTTACTGCTGCCACCCAGAGAGGAGACATTAAAGTAAGGTTGAGTCATTCATTCATGCATTGAGTTATATGCTCAGCAAACAGAATACAGATGAGACGGTGGTGTGGTAAGAACCTTTGGGTTTCAGTTACACTGTTAGAAAAATATCACATTCTTGGGTTATACCTATTCCAGTTGAAATGTTCTCCACATTTTTTATGATTTTTTAAAAGTGACTTAGACGCACATTATTTTGACATTACATTTTAACAATCAATAACAAACCGTCTCTGGGCCCACAAAAGCAAAAACTACTTATAAGAGAAACTTTCATGACCTTTCCAGATATTTCACCTATGTGACATGTGTCAGTTATTGTGGGTCACAGCTGGGCTTATGAACAGAATGAGTTTGTGGTTTTAGTCACACATCCACACCGAGAAGAAACAGCCTAAAAGGAAAAGAGTTGTTATTGTCAAACACGGCTCTGTACTGGAGTCTGTCACTTATCAAGCTCACAGCTCGTCCAAAAGACTATTATAACTGCTCAAACAAGACACACATATAGCT
>JAVQKC010077047.1:0-19320 GCA_036025475.1 Philypnodon macrostomus | reverse complement strand
AACTCTCAACATTGTTCAAACGTTAATGGTGTATTCACAATAACTCTCAACATTGTTCAAACGTTAATGGTGTATTCACAATAACTTTCAATTATTCATTTGTAACACGTAAAAACGATATGGCCATTTCGGGGTCATATATAAACACTAATACTAATACACTACTAATATTACGGTGAAGCATAGTACCGGTATGTATTACTCTGCGATGATCCCGACTCCCGGAGTTTTGTAGTTTACCAATGTCGTACCAAAACATTTGGACGGAGCGCCTTGCCTTATAGTGCGGAAAATACGGTATTTCATTGCACCTGTTAAGCACTTTGGGGCAGCATGAGTTGTTGTAAATGTGCTATACAAATACAATTGGCCTTGACTACACCTTAAGGTAAAGCCGCTGTGGTAGGTAGACAAAAGCTGGCCACTTCATTAGTCTTCTTCTGCAGACTTTGATGCATGTGATTATCTGAGCTAATGTTGCCTTTATATTATTTCAGATTGTTCTCTGACCTCAAGCATTTTCACACACAAAACTGATGCTCGCTGAATATTGCATAATTTTATTTAAAAAAAACTATTCTCTGTAAACCTTAGACATGGTTGTTTAAGCGTAGACCTAGTTCAGATGTACAGTATGCATTCAATAATGTCCCACTCAAATAAAATTGACTTTGGATCTGTGGCATTAATGATTGTATATGACACACACAAAACTAAATGTTACAATAGGCACAATTCAACATATACTCTATACTGTAGCAACATTTCTGATGCAGTTTCTCCAGTCTGTCTCCTCTGGGTGTGAATGAGACAGTTCAGTATGCAGTGTGGTGCTTGAGCCATGCTCCAGTGAAGCGCTCAGTTTGTCTGTGACGGCCCGGTGAGGAGTGAGGAGGGTCGGGCCCCGCCAGGAGCTCATTTAGGCCCTATCTCCACCACATACACACCCCTACACACACACACACTGTCACATACACAAGACTAGACTGAGCTGAGCTGCCATTAAGGGAGATACAGGGAGAAGACTGATGATGCATGCCACAAAGAACCACTGCATCTCTACCACGTCATCAGTCTTCAATCCACAGTTTGTTCAGTATTTTACATGTATTTATTAGTCTAAATATGATCAGTGATTGAGGTAAACACTGTGAGAAAGTGCATTAATAGTTCAGTGATCTAAATGTGTTGGCATATGTAGACACTTAATGACTCTTGTTGACATACAGTACCTCACACACAGACTAATGAGTTTTTGCATGGGGCTCATTTGTCACGTGGATGGCAGGTAACAGCACTAAACTCCACAGAGCAACATTGAGGTCATGTATTTCTATCTATATACAGAATGTTGGTCATTTCCAGTTTGACTTTTAATGGTTAAAAATTAAGTGTTTCATCTGTTTCAGGTAAAGATGCATTTTATGAGTTCTGTAGTTAACCATATTCAGTATCTCTGTTTGATTTGGTGTAAGGGTGAATGCTGACATGACCAGATAGAGACATGATAACCTGACATGCACAATCAAAACTGCTGGATCAGAATAAATAGTCAGAAGTTAATATTTAACCAGTAAATAGATGCTAAAATATGTATTTATTCACCTTATTAGTGATCCTACAAACGCCTTGCAAAACCATGCACTAAATGCACTAGTAAACAAATGACTTTCAGTTTCATAAAAGTATCAAATTTATTGAGAAAAGTATGAAGGCATCCATGTTTAACATCATTAATATTCTGAAAAATAAAAACTCTTTACAACAGAGTGAAAAATGACTCCTGTCTTTATGTTGACCTCTGAACTCTTCTTGTTGCTAATGGTGACCCTTAGATAACAGGTGTCATGTATGCAGCTCTATAATGCTATGTCTATTGCTATGTCTCAGAGGATGATCCAAGACCAGAGAAAGCGCTGCTGTGGTGAGGGCGCAGGGCATGCTTATCATAAAGGTTTCTTTGACATGTTGTATTTTACAAGAGGCCAGAGGTCATGGGAGAAACCAGGGAGAAACCAGGGGGAAAAGGGCTGAAACTGAAAGCTTTAAATCTGGCTCACATTTCCACCACAGTGATAACAGCAACAGAGGCTGGTTTCAAAACATGATAGATGCAAAAATAAGGCCCCGTTTGTGAGGCTAAATACTAACATTTAAGTACTTAACTAGACAATAATGGAATGTAGATTGAGCCATTCTTGAGAAGAAGGTTTTGTTGAAATGCCAAATATTATTGTGGTATTATCTCGTAGTATGGTGGAAATTTGATCTTTATTTGTAGATCAGGTTAGTAGTTACATTTTGATGGAATATTCAGAAAAGTCACTTATGAGCCAAGATAATTCTTAGTATGGATCCAGAACACAATCAAGATCATCATACATGTTATATTATTTATAAAATGTCATTTGGAATGTTCAAAGTTCTACAATAGAGGCGACTGGAGCAAAAGTGAGTTTAAGAGACTTTAAAACAAAGTAGGATTTCTGGTGAGGGACAGACATACAATAAAAATATATTGTGGTCTGTAAGGAAAATTTCTACCTGGTACTAATGTGTACAATAAACTAACATACAATGTGAGGTACATTCACTAATGTTTCCTAACCAGGCTCTAATATCACCTACATGTAGCAGAGTGGTTAGCATTTGTCAAAACCATCTTCATTTGCAATATTTTGTGGCCAATTCTAATCTTCTCCAGTTGCCTCCATTACACAATTTAGGGTCTATAAGGTTAGACCATGAAATAGGGCCTATACTGAGTACAAAGGGTAATCTAACCAAACATGATTTTATTTTGTTATACCTTTGAGCATTTCATGAATACAGCATTTACCCATGAACTAAAAGATCGATGTGCTGGGTCCAGTTTGGACCTCATTGATTGTTTTTCTTTATGGTAAACCTGTATTGAGTCTTTAGTGACAGTAAATTTAGATATGTGTACCAAACTACTTCAAAAACATATATAAGCCTGAGAATGTCTTTTATAATAACCCATTGGACCCCCAGGATTTACAGTATAGACTGTACAATAAAAGATGTGTACAAATACACATCTACACTCAAAGAAACAATACAATAAACACTTGAAGAAGCCAACTAATCTAGGCCTTCCTCACAAACACAGGTCACCTTCATCAATCCACCTCCCTTTTGTAAAAGCTATTCAAATGACTGAAGCATATCATATTTGTCATGCTAATCCTGTGCATGTATTGTTTTTGTGGCAGCTACAATGTGTTGCTTTCTATTCTGCACACAAGCTCAATCAGGACACAGGCTTTGTGGATCCTAATCTCACACATCGCAATCTGCAGATATCCAAGAAGAGAGGGCAGAAATGTAAGGTGTTTTTTAATCAATGTGAAATTCAACAGGAGATTTGAGGGTGAATGTGATGTGCAAGAATGCCATTAGCCCAGCTTGGTAAATTAGAAATGTAAATTTTCTTTGGCCAATGGAAATATGGAAACAGATGTGAACAAGTGCCCTGGGGTGAGGTGAGTCCAAGGACAGGCATGGTGTCAGGGCTCCTATTAAAGTCTGTACATCACCCCATTTTTAATAATAGAGCAAGGATACATAAGAGTGTGGACTGTAAATTGAGGTGGTTCGAGCTAATTCAAACAGATAGAAATGAACAGACTGGTGTAAGTCATGTGTGTTTGACTATGGAAGGAAACTGCAGAGACTCTACAGTGCGATGAGAAAGACCATCAAACACACTCATTCTGTAAAAGTATTGCTTTCACTGTGAATATGTCAAATAAAAATGGCTACCAAGGTAATTAAGATAAAAGGCATTACATGTGGTATTTCATAAAGGTTCTTTATCCTCGAATTGTCATAAGCAGTTTTCTTGACAGTCATGATCACATTATTACAAAAAGGTTTTTGGGCTCAGTGCGTTCCAATAATCACATAATCAAATGGTCCCATCTCTCTTCTCTCATAAACACAGGGACAGGTGCAAAATATATTCAGCGTTTCTCCGTCCAGAACATGTTAGTCCATGTCCAGGTCCAGGTTGATTTCAGTGCTGAGGTTCAGGTAGAAGAAGGCGTAGACACAAAGGACGAAGAACAAGATCGCCACAACCACCAAGAACGCATCCTACAAAAGAAAGAAATAATATTACTACATTTGTTCAGGGACAATGACAAACATCATTGGACCACATCCCACTATGGGCTTTAGGCAGGGTGTATAGGCAGGGTACACCCTGGACAGTTGCCCGTCAGTCACAGAGCGGATATACTGACAACCATTCAGCATCACATTCATACACTTGAGTTTAGTTTCATCAGTTGTCCTAATGCATGCATGATGGGAAGTAGCTGGAGAGAACCCACAGTAACAGGGAGGACATGAAGACTCCACAGAGAGAGACTGTGTGCCAATCAGAGGATCAAACCCACAACCTCCTTACTGAGAGCCAGATGCATCCATACAGTATCATAATCTGAATATTAAAAATATATAATATAAACTTATAAAATATCCAAGTATAGGGCCTACTAGAAATCAGGAACAGTTTAACCTCTTTACTCCAAAGTTAAACTTTCTTTCAACAAATGGCCTATTTTTTGGGATTCCATTGGTTAATTGTCAAACAAATTGAGGCTTTCCAGAGGAGTGGCATTCAACTTGAAAATGTGAATTGTTCATTACGTGGTGCTCACACGATTACAATCTTCATCAGCTCGAGCGTCATTAGGGCCACTCACCGTATTGAACAATGAGTTATTCTTTATCCAGACAAACTTTCTAATCAACAGTGGAGGGCCTTGGAGAGCTGTAAAGAGCACACACTGATTGGAGGTTATTAACAAAAAATATTTGAGGAGATCAGTTTTAAACAACGCAAACTGGGCCACCACAATAAAGAAGGGTTAAGGGCGTGGGGATGGTTGTGTTATTGAGATCCAATAAATGCCAAGCAAACTACATTTCTTGACTCTTATTCATCTTCGTCAGATGATGTAAAAGTCAATCAGCAACAAACACACCCCCACAACTACACTCATTCATATATTAAACAGGATGGGTGAAGTGTCTTGCCCAAGGAAACAACAGTGTACACTAGTTGGTGTGGGGATTGAACCACTGACCTTTCTTTTGACTGAGAATTGTATGTGTAAGGCTAATTACCACTAATTTTAATCCCATTTTCCAATAGATCAAAAAATGCGACCACAAAGCAGAGAACTTTTTTGTACCAGTCCCAAATCTGGATCAATTGAGAGTAAGTGCGTTTAACACAAAACCATTGCAAAATAAATACACAACTTTGTAGGAAGCAGTATTTTTAGTATGACCCCAGGGACGAAGAACGAGAGAGGAACAGTAGAGTTGGGGCCGTTTAGAAGAACTCAAACAGATAGACTCAGTTAATTAAATCCCAGTGTAAACCTTTATAAAATGCAGTTACATATGCAGCAGAGTTATTGTGGTGAGAAAATATGATATTAGAATAATTGGATTTTACAAAATCAACCCAACGGCCAGACTGCTGGGTAAAATAAATTAACAATAAAAACAAAACAATGAAGAGATAAGACATTGGTAGAGCTGGTGGTAAGGGCATGATAATAATGCCACACTGACAGAGATGCTGGAGGTGTGTGTATGAGTTTGCGTGTGTTTTTGTGACAATTAGCTATCTTGTGTACACGTTGTAGTCCTCGTCAACAGCAGCATTGGTCTTCATTAGCCCGAGCCCCTATGATTTATCTCCATTCCAGCAGCCTCCTCCAAACAGCTTTAAGTCCCGGCTTAATTGGAAAACTTTTAAATTTCATGCACTTTAGTTTCATATATTACCCGCCAGGCTCACAATGCTTGATTTACTTTTCCATTTCGCTGACGCCTTTAGAGGAAAAAAAAGTGTTATCAAATCACAGAGGCTTGATTGTTTTTCTTCTTTTCTTGTGTTCGCTAGCTTTGAAAAACATGACAAAGACAATGGTAATTCTGCCGACAATGCTCCAACCTTAGTAAGTACGGTTTGTTGAATAGCGGCTAAAACAAAAGATGAGTGAAAATGCCTTTCAGTCGTCTGTTGTGTGTTGTGCGTTTTCTGAGACGGAGCGAAACAGCTGTTTACAGTGACTATGAAAACAAACTGGGGGGAAATTGGTGAAAACGCATAAAACCGGGACAAACCATGACTTAACTAGCACTAAACCAGAAATGAACCAGGACTAGACCAGGACAAAACTAGCACTAAACCAGAACTGAACCAGGACTAGACTAAGACTAGACCAGGACTAAACTAGCACTAAACCAGAACTGAACCAGGACTTAACTAGCACTAAACCAGAACTGAACCAGGACTAGACTAGAACTAAACTAAATCAGAGGCTTGATTGTTTTCTTGTGTTGCTGCCGATAATGCTGCTAAGTGTGGTTTTTGTTGAATAGCGGCTAAACCGGTGAGTGAAAATGCATTGCGGTTGTTGTCTGTTGTGTGGATTTTGCTTTGGTTTTTCTGAGACAGAGCGAAACAGCTGGTTACAGTGACTATGAAAACAAACTGGAGGGGAATTGGTGAAAACACTCGAGCTGGAGAAAGCACCTGCACTTGATTGAGCTCGTGGTGTAGCAGTGAAGTGGCCCACGGTGTTGACACCCACTCAACACATTCTGATAGAGGCCCCTGTATGGAGCCCAAGCACATCATCTTCATCATCGTCATCATCGTGCCCAGCAGCTGCAGCACGCTCGGCATGCTGGGAGCCCGGGGCCCTGTCACCCTGGCAACGAGCCACGGCACAGCAGACGCCTCTCATCTGATCCACCTTTTATTGTCCTCGTGGGTTTGTTTGTGGACATTCAGATGTGGTGTTGTTGGTTCAGTGTGGGTGGCGCAGACATTGGTGGTTTGGCTTAAGCCTCTTTCACTCTGAACGCCATGTGCAAAAAATCTACTGCGCCTGAATGCAGCACCTTTAAAGAATTTAAAAATGTTGAAAATGTGAACTTGGGCGCAGCGCGTGGCATTAAGTGACCGCTCAAAAAGCCTCAAACGGTAAACTGGATCTTAAATTTAGATAAAAATAGATTTTAAATGTAGTAGAAAAGTGAGGTTTTATCCCTCGTTAGCCTTTATATGCTCGTTTGCCGTTTATATGCTTTTAAGAAGTCTGTGGTGGTGAAACTGTGCATTTCTTGAGCAAGACTTCATTCATAGAAGAATTAAAAGATTTTTTAACCCTAACCCTTAACCCTAACCCCTAACCCTAACCCCTAACCCCTAACCCCAACCTTAAATGTTGATCTAATTGTTGCTTGATCAATAACGACATAGGCGCTGTATTTATTACAAGGTCTCCCTCAGTCTGTCCAAGGGCAGCAGTGGCTACAGAGTTAGCATACCACCACCAGTGTGTGACTGTGAAGTGAATGAATATCACAGCTCTTTGCACAGTAAATCCAGTTCAATATTATCAGTAGAATAATACCGGCCAAAACTGTACAGTGACCAGTTAGACGCTTGACCCTTATTGTGGATCTCTATAAACATTGTATTACCATATACATTCAGCGAATTTAATGATAAGCAATTAAACACTGCATAATTTTGAGTTTGATAATTACTGCTGCAGCATGATTTTCTGGCTGGACTTCATACAGACATTCAGTGCCATGTTTATTTTTTATACTGTCTCAGTATTTATTAGTAAGCTCTATAGTGAACCACTTGGAATTCCAGATATAAAGTACAACTCAAAAAACAGTACAGCTCATTATCTGCAGCCTCCATCCTCTGGCAAAATGTTTTAAACTTTCCAGACTCAACTAAATTAGACCCCAAAAAACAGTTGAAAAGAACAGAAGGCAAGTGTACCAATTAGAGAAGGAAGCTGGTTTGTTTTGCCAGTGTGAATGTGAGCCACTTTGAAGAGGACGGTTTCTACTGTGAGAAACATGCAGCGGAGTTCATCTGAGCTGCTGCGACCTCATGTCTCTGTTTGGACAAGAAGTAGAGCCAAGCAAGTGCATTGAGGCAACAATAAAATAGGGCTGCACAGTATTAGATAAACATGCACAAAGAAATAACTATCGGAGTTTTGCAATAATAGACATCTGCACACATCACTTAACTGTCTGTCATTGTGGAAAATGCTGCAGGTTCAACAGACAGCACATAACAAGCTCATCTCCCACTCTGAAAGTGATTAATGTCAATTTAAGCAAATAGAGTATAGAGTTTATTTTAAAGCAAAAGTCTAAACCGGAACAAAACTAGGATTTAACTATCACCAAACTAGGACTTAACTACCACCAAACCAGGACAACTATTATCAAACCAAACTAGGACCTGACTAGCACCAAACCAAACTAGGACTTGACTAGCACAAAACCAGGACTTGACTATCACCAAACCAGGACTTGACTATCACCAAACCAGGACTTGACTAGCACCAAACCAGGACTTGACTAGCACCAAACCAGTATTTAACCACCACCAAACCAGGACTTGACCATCACCAAACCAGGACTTGACTAGCACCAAACCAGTACTTAACTACCACCAAACCAGGACTTGACTAGCACCAAACCAGGACTTGACTAGCATCAAATGAGTATTTAACCACCACCAAACAGGACTTGACTATCACCAAACCAGGACTTGACTAGCACCAAACCAGTACTTAACTACTACCAAACCAGGACTTGACTAGCACCAAACCAGGACTTGACTATAACCATTTTCTGTAAAGTTACAATAATAACTCCAGTTTAGTTTAGTTTTATTAGGATCCCGATTAGCTGCCAGATTAATGACCGCTAGTCTTCCTGGGGTCCTCAGTGTGAAGTAAAACATGAGATTAAATTCAAAGGTCATTTTTTGTGCACTCAACTACTTCTATTTCTCTTTTTTACTTTGTTTCTCCAGACTGGCCGCTACCAGGACAGCCCGAGGACAGCCTGCTGTAGCAGCTGCCACAGTCCCTATGCCTGTGAGTCAGAGATGCCAGTGCCTTTGCCAAACCAGGAGGTGGCAAAAGAAAATAGAAAGATTAGAAAAAAAGTTCAACGTTCACTGTCAACCAAACAGACCACGGGCGGCTGTGTGAAAATGACAACTTTATGTAGTGTTAAAATGCTGTACTGGGAACACAGGCGTGACCAAATAACATTACATTGGGACTGAATTTCAATCGAACTTCGGGCCATGAGGTCTAACTCTGTTTAATACCCTCGTCCCTAGGGTATTTTTAATCCGACCTCTGAAAATTTCTCTCGTCTTGGGTGTGAAAAAAGCTGAATTATTCATAAGCAATATCAATATTTGAAGATATGGACTAATCTAATTGGATTAAAGAGGTGCTTAATGAGGCCAGGCGTGTCAAAGAGATGCATATTTTAAAACCTGACCAGACTATAATCCTCTGTGCTACGGTCTGGTCCTTTCTGTGTATTATTGCCAACTACAATTAAATGAGCAACTCAAACGTTTGGCTTGGACATTATACTGTAAACATATTTATTATTGGAAATGTGAAAGCAAAAATTACATACACTCACAGAAATAGTTGAAGTAGAAGATTATTCATTTTTAATTTGTTTTCTGCTTATTCAAGGGGTCGCAGGTAACTGGAGCCTATCCCAGCAACTGTGGGCCTTAGACAGGGTAAATTCTGGACAGTGGCCAATTAATTGCAGGGTATACAAAAGACATACAACCATTCAGTCACACACTGATTACAATGACACCAATTCTCCAAACAGACACAATGGTGGGGAACACGGGAAGACATGCAGATATAAAGAAAAATAATTTGGCTCTTTATTAGCAAAGCTTTGGAAGTATGCGGAAAATGTCATATAAAAGTGCAAAGAGGAAAAACCTAGACAACGGGCCATGGTCAGCCACAGTGATAAACATGAACTCATCCAGTTCAGCAATGGAGTATCTGCTCATCAAAATCAGAGGGATCTACAAGTACAACAAAAATAGCTTACCCTGAATCCAGAGGAAGTCTTCTTGGCTTCAGCTTTCAGCCGTGTGGCCTTAAGGACTGACTTGGTCTTTTTATAATCCTGTTTACCTGACAAACGAGAGGAAAGTTGAATTAGTAGAGATTATACGACTAGTTACAAGGAACTTCAGGACCAACTCCATGGAGAAAATGAGGGGAGAATAATTTTGTGTCCATATAAAATTTTCAAATAGACTGGAAAAAAGCCGTGTGTATAAAAGACTGAGTTGAGTTTTCTATGGAAAGCTATGAAGGTGAATCGAATGGTCAACCGATCTGCACCCTTTTCCAGTCTGTGAGACCTAAAGGTAATAGCACTGGGGACATGTTGCCAGCAGCAGACAGAGAGTGGGAATTAGTTTGAGGACCACTGGAGACCTTTTCAGGTAAAAAAAACTGGAGTGGTAGAGATTTGTTATGAGGGCACTTCGGGAAGCTCGACCTATACAGAAACTAGAGATGCCTTTTTTAGTCCCGATACGGACCCCGATATCTGGGCTCGTGGATCAAGCAATACCAGATTTTCACCAATACTAATGTGGAAACTAAAGGCACAGACAGTTCTATCCCAACGTTGTATAAGACAGAAATAATAAACCTAAAATTATAACTATGACCAGATGACCCTCAAAATGACTCTCTTTTATCATTTGTGAGTTACAATGTAATATAAAATGTAATTTGACACATTATTTATCCATTCCAATTAGGATAAAGTATAATAAATTAATCCAGTATCAGCTTATTTCACAGATCTACTGATCCAGCTTCTGGGCCTGGATCGGCACAGATATCCAACCCATTATTGGTATCAGTGCATCCCTAATAGAAACTAAACGAACTAGCTCGAAACGGTAAAAAACGATCAAACTAAAAGCTAAGATATAATCAAAATTTTACCAGTTCTCACATTCTGGTATCACCTAAGAAACAGAAAACACTTAACAGACAAGTGTGTGTGTACATCATTCATTTATGCATAGACTGACGGAAAAGCATGTGCAGCATTATAATCCTCAACATCAAGTACTATAGAAATTACCTTTTTATGTTGGCATTCATCATAACAAACAAAATACCCTTGAAACCATCTGCTGAGAATCAATAGCTAATTGGTGCTAAATTAACACAATTAGACTAAGCATGTGCCTGAGGAGGTGATGTGGGGACTGCATTACACCATTGTACTTCATCAAGGCCCTCACATGTACTCCAAATACTCTCTTGTGATACTTATACACACGATACTACATGGGAAGGGCTCTCATTTATCTACGTCGTCTATGATGTTGAGGCAACATTCTAAATACCTATGAGCTGCTCTCCTTCTCACAAGGGCATCACAAGAATCCACTGTCAAGAAAAATGCACTAATTTGATTTATCATACATCAAATTGTATTTGCTTTCACCTGGAAACAATGTACAGCACGTATCTGTTTTTATACAAGAGATCCTCAATTGAGTTAATGGCTTAATTAGACAAATATTATTGTAGGGGCAAGAAACCTAAAGAAATATGGCATGGGTGCATGTCAGCTTTATTTTCCAAATTTAAAAGGACTACTAAAGCACTATAAAACAGTCTGGTGCCAGTCTTTGCATAGATTCTGTTGAATGTGTTGTGGCCTGATGTTGTGGGCAGTGAGCCGTTTGTATTTATTGCTGTTGTTTCATTGGCCCTAACCCCGAGCGGGACATGCAGCAGACTGCTCATCGTCCAGCACTCTCAGACTCCTGGGACCACTCGCCAACACTACGACAGCATGTCGCGCTTTGTTTTGCTTCTGTGTCTATTTGGCTCAGGACCCAAACAGTCAGAAACCACATGGTGCGGATCGCTGGCATCTGCCTGAGGGCAGGCGTGTGGCACCAGAGGGCTAATGCCAGGCTCAGGGGAGATGTCTGAGTCAGTTCTCTGCTTCTGTGTGTGACACACAGAAGACCACCCCAGTGACTGTAACACTAACTGCATCTCATATGAGCATATTTACAGATGCTTCTAAGAAAAGATAGAACATTAACATGTTTTAACCACAAAAGGCAGAGCATGTTGTATCTTATACTTATAAGTCCAGCATTGATGTAAAACGTGTTGGTTTAAACACGTATATTTTGGGTGCTTGAGTGCTGCCATTTCCACTTGGTTTGTTCAGCGGGCAGTGCAATCATAGCTCAAACAAAGTGCCGCACTTACACCTTCAAATATGTATGTAGGAACACTATAGCTTTACCATTCCATGTGGGCAGCTCAGCACGGCCAATTATAAGAGGCTTAATAATGGTATTTAAAAAGAGTGTCAACAGTGGCCCCTTGACGGCCATCTGACATGACAAAAGCCCTCCAACAGAGATGATGGTACAGCTCAACAACCAGCCCGGGCTACTGCTGATGTGCCGTGAATAGGGCACTCTATTACTATTTCAAATTACCATGTGTGGCCCTCTGCAGCTCTCAGAGCAGAGCCCCATGCTATCTTTGAAGGCTTCATTTTCCAGGCTGACGTGCTCTCCCCCTTTTCCTGTTTTTACCTTTGCTGTTAAACAGCGGTTCGCTCAAATTGTCTGATGGCCATTCTTGTCAAAAGGAAGGAAAGCTGTAAAAATTGAAGGGTAGAAGGGGGTAGCTATACAAAGTGTCCCTGACACCAGTGTTACATATTTGTGAATTGATGAGAGGCAAACACTAAATGGAAAATAGAAAATGTGTGTCGATGTCATAGTGGGAGATGAGCTTGTTATGTGCTGTCTGTTGAACCTGCAGCATTTTACACAATGACAGACAGTTAAGAGATGTGTGCAGATAAATAATCCTATTCTCCTGAATACAGATGAGACTGTCACGCTGCTACTGACTGGTACAGTACACAGCAGGCTGCTGCATACCCCAAACACTTACAACTGCTCAGGTCCCGTTAACTCACAACACAAGGGAATATCGGAGCCATCATCAGAGCATGTACAGCACTGAATCTCACACGGACACGCAAACCAGGGTTCACCACGAAATCAGAATCAGAAAAAAACCACACTCACCAATCTGTTTTCTGTACTGATCCACTGGTAATTTGGTCGTGCTTGCATCTTTCTTTCCCATGGTCCTTCGTCAACCTGGAAAGAAATGACAGGAAAAAAAACAACACTTATACTGTGGCCTGGGATAACATCAAAACTGCATTAGTCATTAATACTACGTTCACAATCACATCCACAGAAATCAGTTTTGATCAGACTGATGGATTTGTCTTTTACATACATCTGCGAGACACAATTCAATTAATTCCCGGCACCTTCTATACGCGCTCGGTTCACAGTATGCACATTTACGATCCATCTCATTTAGTCCAACACCATTTCCCTTCACACCACGAGCTCTCTTTGATTAAGATGACAACTCATGGGGAAGACAAAAAGAGAAAGAGCTAAGAATAATACATGTACATGAAGCAAAGGATTGATTTTGAACTAAAAAGGGGAATTATTCTATACTGGTGTGAGACAATAAGAATACATGGGTGAGGTGTCAACGCTTCAAGGTATGGTGGCTGGGAAAAATCAAGTGGATGCCAACAACCAGATTTTTAACGACACGTCACTGAGTAGGATTAGTGTAACGAGACAAAAAGATGTGAGCAGCCTACAACCACTGATGAAATGTAACCAAACAGCATGAATTCAAACCTGCCTACAACTTTTCAACACTACCCTATACTAAAATAAACTAAATAAAAATAACCTCCGACCAAGGCATTGTCCCTAACTTGCAATGGTGCTACAGTGTGTTGAATCTTTATTTTTCTAGCGATAAAAATGTAATCAAAATCCAAATAATACTTTTTTGAGTTATCTTGCTAACAGACAAAGCAACCAGCCAATGTGGATGTTCTCAGACTAAAATAACTAGAGATGTGACACAGGTAATCATGTAAAAAATATATATATATATTTATGTTCATTGAAGTGGAACAACAGTGAACAGAGCACAGAGACTGAATTAACATGATCAAGAAAGCGTGTCTGCCTGTGCTGTTGACTGATGTCTTCTCATGGGAGACTCTGCTGCTGCCGTCAAGGGAAATGTGTGAATTTTTTATTTTACACCAAAGGAAAAAAAAACACTATTTTCAGCTCTATTTTAAACACTGTTAGTTCCTGCCAAGACGGAGGATGGATGCTCGGCTATTGTTCGCAGCAGCTGGAAACCAGAGTCAGCAAATTACCCAGACAAAAGAAGAGCGGGCTGTCCAAATGTAATGTTTACAGTTTGACACAGTGGGATCTCATATTCGCTGGCTATGTTTTTATACTGTGCAGTGCCTTACCTTACAATCACTAAAGTGCACAAACCAGCACATTTGAGAGGTTTGTTATCTCAATGCATGTTCTAGTTTGGCATAAAATGGTATTGTTTACAGAGTAATTATTGAGACATACAGGACTGTGGGGCATAACATTAGAAAAATAGCTCTTTAGAATATACTTTAGTTTGTTTTTAGAAAAATGTCCACTTGTATACATCTGTGAAGGACCCATAGGTTCCTCCCACCAGATCAGCAACGGTTGTTGGCTGCTCACATCTTTCCGTCTTTGCACAAAGCTTAGATAATGTAAAACAGATTGTGATCCAGATCTACACCAAATAAATAGTTCCAGTCTCAATTTGCAAATAAAAACTAAGGTGAACCGTTGTGAAAACATTAGGCCCCATTTCTTACTGCCTAGAATTTTTGCACAGTATTGGCATCACAGCAAGATTCTAATACTGTCCAGTCATGTGACGTGGTTGAGCCATTTTTAGTAAATGAAAGGTATTAGGCATTTCCATTAAAGACACATCACTTTCCCAGATATACTCTGTGCTAGGAGTGCCATAGATTGAATGCATCACTAGTAATAAGGCAATGTAAATGAATCAGCATACATTCATTTCATAGTGACTTGAATACTTACTTTATCGATAGAAAACGCTGTTCAATAAAACTGTTTCTGCATTACGCACCGTCCCGCCGCGTTTGAGGACCCACAGGACGATAAGCTTCACTATTTTATTGCACTTTGAGCGAAATTTCTCCGGACTTGCCAACGCACCACTTTGCCTGCTTCTACTTCCTGGTTTACATGACAACACGGTTGACAGACACCGCTGCTGGCCAATAGGAAGCTTGTACGTGTTCGATTTGACCAACGGGGTAAAATTAAAGGCGGGACAAAGAAATAAAAAACAAAAATACAGTCAAAGCACGTGACATGTACAGAACACACTGACAGACAACGCACAAATGAAAAGCATCGAATATTCTGTTGCAAATAAAAAAAAAAATATGATATAGAATTCAAAAGGTCAACTTTATTAGTGGCTATAGAACAGGCAATGCATATAAAAGTATTGAAAATTATATATATGACAGATTAGAGTAGGCTATGTACTAAATAGGCTACTGCAATAAAAAACATGGCAACAATGTAAAGAGGTAAAAGTTGCATAAAACAGGAGCAGGAGCACATACGTGACGCTGAATGGAGCCTACATAATCCTTTTTATATCACACATAACCTCAAATGTTTTCTAGTTGCACACGTTGACCCGGAGTCATTCTTGCCATGCAGGATTAGGAGAATGGCACATTATCCTTGTTGAAAAACGGCAACATTGTACTGTGACAATTAAAATAGGCAACAGACGACCTCATCAGAGACAAGGCAATCTCACTCCACATGTTAATGTCTCTTTCATTATCGTCTTTTACACTTTTTCTTTGTTTACTGTGAGGATTTTTATTTGCTCTTAATTGCACCCGGGCTCATTGCTGCCTGGGGCTTTGTGCAGATTAGGGGGAGACTTGCCACCACTTGTAACTTATTGAAGTTTAAAATGATTTCGCGCTCTCCCATGGGCACACATTTGCATGAAGCACAGCAGTGTCTAATAGATGTAATCTGCCCATAATGTTACTGCATTAGTCTTTTATATGAACTTCTATTGATATTAATTGGTTTAACCCTAGCCTATGGTGTATTTATGGTAACTAAAGCGACCAATTTTCAATATATCTACACAGGAAATGCACTGTATTTAATGCTGTATACACTGTGTTTTTAGGCAGGATTAAATAAATGTATGTGCAAATAAGATTATCAGATCATCTCACCATTTCATCAGTTGTTGTAGACTGCTCACATCTTTCTGTCTCTTTAGTTGAAGATCATTTCTGAAGAAATCAGGGTCAGTAGGCTTACATTAAAATATCATAGATTGAGATCCCCACTAAAAACAATGAACTCACTTTGCACAACACAACACAGTAACAACACAACACAATCTTACTGGATTTGTTACCTGAAAACATTTGCACATTACTGTATAAAGAACATTAACACCAGAAGCCACTCTGACTCTGTTAACAAATAGCCTCAATAATACTCTGCCTGTGAGTGTTGTCTTAATACGGCCGTCAAAAGCAGCGTGAGCGAAGTTAATGCAGAACTCAAATGTTCCCTTGTTATTCTCGATGTGTGTGTGATTAATTTCTCCCGTTGAGTGAAACAAACCAACGTGCTGGGCCTGTCACATTGATAGATATGGAAAACATTAGCTATCAGAGGCAGAGGCTAATGCAGAAGAAAAGTAGACACGATGGATATACATGGTAGCCCAGTGGTGACAGTAAAATGAGTGTTTATCGATGAAATGCATAGATAAGAGTTAAGAGGGGGTTTGTCAAGGGGGCTGTTAGCAAGAAGTGGAAATGTCAATGGAGTTAGTGTGCACCTGAAGCTGAAAAATAAACAGAAAGAAATAGTACAGACTCAAATTTTATTCATTTTTTAGTTTTTGACGTCCACTATTTTTGTCCTATGTCTCTCCCTCACTCTCAGCGACAGTTAGGTGGTCATTAAAACATTAAAAGATGCGAGAGATTACCCCAGAGCCATTGGAGGCACACAAATTGCAATTCTGGTGCTGTGGCTTCCAACTCCTATTTGCATGCCAACAGAATATTTTGCTGAACTCATCCACAGGACGAATGAAGATCTCTGTTTGTTTGAAGGTTAGGTTACTATACGCACATAGAGACAGTAATCCTCCCAAACTCTCATTCTGAATCTGCCTTTCCATTGCAGCTCCAGTTATAATACTTTCTTGATTATTCACATTGTTTGATTTTCTTATCTGACTTTGCCCACTGTGAGCTCCTTCTATTTCAGCCGCAGAGTCCCTCTCATTCTCAGTATTGTATCTGTCTTCTCACACAGTCAAATGAACTGAAGGTTCATGAAACTCAATGCGTCATATGAATATAATATATTATTCAATGGATTTAGTGGCATTTGGCTCCAGTCATTATCCAGTATCAGAGAATAGAAGGATGGTGATGGCTGCACAGAACTATTGCACACAGCCCACTGTTATCTACAGTGGTGGGCACACATTGAAATAATAGCCAATTTGAGTGGATCTTGGGTCTGCCTGTACGCCATTTCATAAAGCTTCATCCTAGTTTTCTAAGTGCTATTGTGGATGTGTGACATACAGTATTGCTTTACCATCACCATGTCTCCTAACGGGTGAACAGTAGTAGCGAGTTGTACCCTGGACTGAGCCTGTGTCCGCAGCTGTGCTCCTGTGTTTATGCAGGTGCTCCAGCTGAGCCTCCTCTGCTCCCTGCTCCCCCCCACACCACCCCCACTCCCTCTGGACGGCCTCACCAGGACTGACCGAGGGTCTGCATACTGTTTACTTTGGCACATTGAGCCGAGATCCTGCTGTGAGCTATTCTTGAGGCGCTTAATTTTTGTCAAACTGACTCAAGACCTGCATATAAACACAGATTCTTTTCCCAAAACCATATTAATTGCACTCTACACACACAAATACACACACAGTCTCATGATTTAATGTCCCACGCTGTCCACCCACCGCTGCATGGCTGCCCTGGTTTGTCATGAGACAGCTGCAGAGTTCTGACATGTTAATTTGAGCCCCGAGTTGACCTCCAGCTAATTATCCTTCAACTCTGTAAACACTGGTAGCAACAGTTAACACCAATTAATGGCCACTAATCATTGCCAGATGCTGCATCTTGAGTAATTCGCCCCACTTCCTACACTTAGTACTTCTTCACTAACACACACACACACTCTGCATCTGTATGCTGGAGCAGGCACAGGCTTTTAAACAAGATTTAGCATATAGTACTTCATTTACATTTGCATTTAAATATGGGGACAATGGAAGGACAAGGATAGGTCAAGGTTCAAACCAAGCCTCAAGCCGAGTACAGTGGTTTTAAACAGGGCATACTTGTTGCTGCCAGATAGTTTTATACAATGTCCAGTGAGTGGCAGTGCTGTGGGTAAAAATGCCTTGTTGATTGCCAGAGGTGAGAGACAACATTAACAATCTCCGAACACACAAGATGGCAGACATAAGACCCCCCTGAGTTACACTTTATTAGGCAATTGGTCTGCCAAATAAGAAGAGTCTTCAATTATAACATGTAATATTCTACACAAAAATATTTACCATTGAAACAGCCACATCATCAGAAATACAACAAATAGATTTTTCCTCTATACCTCCCTCTTTATGTGCAGCTTCATTTGTATTGATTACTTCAGTGCATCCCTCGCTCGTTGTCTGCCTGCCAACTGTACAGTTGCCGGGGGAAACCGTCAACAAACCTGTGCCAGCGCTTCCTCCTTTGACGACAGCTGTGCCACATATGCCTCGGATCAATATAAACAAACATGGCCTCTGCGAGTCAGGGAAAAGGATTGACACCTATGATTCATCTTCAGTGGCAATAATAATCACAGACTAAAAACGATTGTTCTGTAAGTATTGTTGCAACTAATACTACTCAGGTAGAAGTCAAAAGTGCCAGCTGACTGTTTGAACTTGATCTGAATGTAATTATTTGTATTGACATAATTAAGAACATTATAATTTTACTAAAAATATTCTGAAAGTTGAAAAAGGGCATCTGGACAAGGTTTTGATTGTTGAAAAGCTTTCATCTGCCAATCCAGCAGACTTCTTCAGCAGATGAAAGCTTTTCAACAATCAAAACCTTGTCCAGATGCCCTTTTTCAAATTTCAGAATGACCTCTACCTGGATGAATGACAACCTTCACCGTCGTCTATACTAAAAATACAATGTGAAAACAATAATAATGCATATTCACAAAATAATTATAGAATGAAGGCAATATAAACAAACAGGTAATGCTTATAAACATATATTAATGCTTATTAAGGCCATATGAATACTTTATTCATATGGGGCGGCAGTGGCGCAGTGGGTAGGCGCTCGCCCTTCAACCAG